>JAOTOM010000748.1:0-41852 GCA_034440615.1 Ashinkailepas kermadecensis
ACTCTGGCGGACCGGTGCCGCGAAGCACATGGTCCACCGTAACGAACCGGAGCGGCGGAGCACACCGTCCACTGTGGCGGACCAGGGCCGCGGAGTACATCATCAACTGTGACAGACCAGGGTCGCAGAGTACACCGTCCACTGTGGTGGACCGGTGCCGTGGGGCACACCTACTATGACGGACTAGGGCCGCGAAGCATAGCGTCCACTGCGGCGGATCAGGGCCGCGGAGTACATCATCCACTGTGGTGGATCAGGGTCGCCGATCAAACCGTCCACTGTGGCGGATCAGGGCCGTGGAGTACACCGTCCATTGTGGCAGATCGGGGCCACGGAGCACATCGTCCACTGTGGCGGACCGGGACCGCGGAGTACACCGTCCCTTGCGGCGGATCATAGCCATCAAGAGGTCAATTTATGTCATGCCATGACAGTGGCGTACCTAGGATTTGCGAGAGGGGGCAAATTGATTTGAAAGGTGCTCAACTACCCCACTTTAGAAACGTCCCCGGATTTCTACCAATATATTTTTTTCAAAGGGGATTCTTTATATTTTTGTTGTAGAATAATTAATGGCCAAGTTAACTGTCCTGTGGAGGGGTCCAAATATACCACCATTATTTCTAAGTCACCGGATTTCAACCCTAACTCCCCCATCCTGCTTGAAGGTTTTTCTTTTGTTATCCCTTAAAAAGTCACCTCGCACTGCTGAAATTACACCTGAAAAAAAATCATTCCAAAATGTAAAATTTGGCAATATCAGGCATTCCAATTAATAACGCCCGGTCACCAAAACGCCAAAGTTCTTGCACGTGTAAACCCGCCTTGCGCAGTCGGCGCATTCGCCACTCTACGTGCGCTTCTCCGGTTTCTGCTAGGTCTCGCACGTTTTGCTAATTACTGTCACATGATAGTCTTGCGCCACATTTGTCATGTGGAATGCCTGGTATGGCGGCTCGCTGGAAAAACAAATTAATAAATTCAATTCGATGTATTAGTTCTCTTCTTCTCACATTTTCTCCTCATTAGGAAATCCGGAGACACATTGAGCTTTGATGTACCTTATCTCTTTGGTTAAATAAGCTCCCAGATTGTCTACCGAGCCGTGACCTTAGCTAGGTGTTCGTTTTTTACCTGTTGCGTTTTTCTTCTTCTACGGATGTCTTTTAGGGCTCCAGCCAATTTTTGTTTGAGGCCCAGCACATGTTCGAGACCCGGCTCTTCTTTTACAGCTTTGTTGCCTTTTTATACACCGATGGTATTTTTCTGGTATCGGCGCGTTTCCGAAGACGCCGATGTGTTTATTTAGTATCCGGCCCATTTGTTCCTTGTTTATGATCAATTCCATTTTTGAGGTACCATCCTGTTTTTGAAGCCCCGTGCGGTCTCATGGTCCTGGTGTTCCTTGAGGGTTTCCGTTATGCTTTTATTTAGCGCTCCCGGTGTGTTTATTTTGAGCTGAAGCGCATATTTTAAGGTCCTGTCGCTTTTTGCGAAACTCGGTACGCTTTTGTTTCCCGACATTAAATTTTGGGATTACCGACGGAATGTTTGACCCTGAACACGATATTTAGGGGCCCCGTGGTCACTTGTTGGATCCCTAGCTCGAGGTTTAGTAGCTAGGACACGTTTTGGGGGCCCAACAGGTTTTGTGGGCTTTTGGAGCGGTTATTGGGACCCCAGAGTGATTTTCCATGTCGGGACTGTTTTTCGTTCACCCGGCTTCATTTGTTGGGTGATCACAATGAGACTTTTGGAGCCTCGGTGAAACCTGTCATGCCCCTAGCGTGATTTTCAGGGATCCGGGCGAGAATTCTTTGTACCCCTAGGCTTAGCGTGACTTTCCGGGGTCCCGGCCCGACCGTTTGTGGCCTCCGTTGTGATCTTCTTGAACCCCAGCACGACTCTTTCGAGCCCCAAGCGTGATTTTCAGGGGCCCAGATTATAACTTTTGAGACTCCAGCGTCCTTTTCAGAAGCCCCTGCGTGACTTTTTGGCCCCAATGCGATTCTACGAGGCCCCGGTGCGATTATTGGGGGCCCAAACGGGATTATTAAGGAGACTGGCGCAATTTTTCGGGAGCTCGACGCGATTCTTGGGGGCCCCACAATCTGTCAAGGGACAACGGCCCACAATGTCCCCTCCCAATTCGGCATGCTACTGTGCCATGTAATTATGCAACATAAGCATATAGGAATAGCTCATCTGTTTCATCACTCACACCGTCACACGTGATTTCTACTCCCAAGTTCTCCAAACAGTTTGAGGAAACATCTCCTACATGGATAGGCAAGGATGGACTATTAGGCAACAAGGATATCATGGAATTCAGATCATAGTACTTTTGATGCAATACATACCTTGTTCCGCAGGCTGCTTTGGAGATGGATGCGCTCCTGAAGTTTGGTCAGGGTTGGAGTTGGAGGTGGATGAAGCAGCACTGTGAAGGACATTACATATGATTCAAAGGACTTCCTTCTGTTTGTATTAACAATGCAGGTAATGAAGTAACACTTTCATTAAATGACTTCTATAGTGTCCTGAGTGAGCAGTATAATCGAGATGGGTTCTTGTGATATATGTTATAGAAGGTTATGATGGAGCTT
Organism: Ashinkailepas kermadecensis; assembly: GCA_034440615.1. NCBI lineage: Eukaryota > Metazoa > Arthropoda > Thecostraca > Neolepadidae > Ashinkailepas > Ashinkailepas kermadecensis. The sequence goes on from JAOTOM010000748.1 coordinate 2,607, forward strand.
TTAGCCTCCAGTGGGAATGGTATGGATTCACTCATTACTGAATTCATACCATAACCTAATAACCATAACGAACATAACCTAATCTAGCATATCCTAACCTCCCTTTGGAGACAAAACAAACAAAAAAAATCAATTAGAAAACAATTCTAAGCAATATACGTTCTGTACCTTTTCAAAATCACAAAACCGAACCCAACCTAACCTAACCTAACGTCAGCTACTTTTTAAGGAAAAATTCCCGATTTGTAGAAAATTTTCGAATATCTTTGAAAAGTTTCCCGACTTAAAAAAAAACTAAACTAGCCTAACCTAACCAAACCGGTAATATTGTGCTTTAAGGTGGTAACGAGACAAGTTTTTACACACATTTGTCTCCATATAGCAAACAAATGGGTTAGGCTTGGTTAAGTTAAGTTAGTTTAGGTTTTTCAAGTTGGAAAACTTTTCAGAACAATTCCAATACAGTTTCCTCACAAATTTACAATGATTTGGTAAATTTGCAGCTTGAGGTGTTTTTTTTTGTTGCTGATTTTTTGGGAATTTTTCTTCAGAGTGCATGTTTATGAAGGTGACTAAGATTAAGGGACCACTTATTTTCTGTGCAAGTGCTTACTTTTCAGGTTGTAAGCAAAATATTGCCAAAAAATGGCTTTGAGTTAGGTAACATAGCATAAAAATAAGTGTTTTTTAATGCATCAAAACCTAACCTAGCCTAGCCTAACCTACCTTTTGAGAACAAAAAGTCAAAAAAGTAAAATTCGAAAATGTCAGGAAGCAATTTATTTTATGAAAATTCTCAACATTAAAAAAGAAACCTAACCCAACCTAACCTAACCTCAGCTGCTTTTCAAGAAAAAAATTAAACTTCTGTAAAAATGTTTGCACAATTTTTGGGACACTTCGGTATTATTGTGCTTTAAGGTGGTAACAAGGAAAGTTGTTTATGGGAGCTGTATGACCAACAAAGTAAATGTGGCAGTAAGCCCAAATAACCAACCAACGAACCAAGAAAAGTTCTTACACACATTTGTCTCCATAAAGCAAACAAAGGAGTTATATTTGTTCAGGTTAGATTAGTTTCGGTTATTTAAGTTGAAACATTTGTCAATTTTTTCCAATAAAAAATGCAATTGCACAGAAAATAAGTGGTTCCATCATCATAGTCACCCACATGAACATGGTATTCTGAAGAAGAATTCCGAATAAATAAATAAAAACGCCTTCAACTGCAAATTTACAAATATTTATTTCTGAAAGAGCAACTGATATTAGGTTAGATTAGGCTGGGTTCGATTTTTAAATTTTGAAAATTTTCAGAACATAAAATGCTTGAACTTTTCCTAATCTTATTTTTTTATTTGTTCTCCAAAGGGAGGATGGGCTAGGTCAGGTTAGGTTATGATGAATTTGTATTCTATTTTTTATACATTTATGCTATGCTATGCTACCTAACTCAAAGCCCCTTTGTTGGTGTTATTTTGCTCACAACTTGAAACGTAAGCATTTGCACAGAAAAAGAGTGGTCCGATCATCTTAGTCACATTCATAAACATTGCATTCAAATGATAAATTCCAAGAATTATAAGCCATCTTAAAGCACAAATGTACCACCAAACCTAACCCATTCGTTTGCTCTATGGAGGAAAATGTGTGTAAAACTTGTCCTGTTACCACCTTAAAGCACAATAATACTCAAATATGGTAGGTAGGTACCTAGTTAAGTATCTGGCATTAATATAGAAACACCGTGCAGAAATAAGAAAAAGGCACGGACTGGACTTGTAGAAGCTTACTTGCCAACTTCTTCCCTTATTGTTTCCTTGGGAATTAAATATCAGCAAAAACTGCTTAAAATCACACCAATCTGCAGACACATCAGGTGAGAAGTATAAAAAATGAAGCAGCGTGACGTCACATGAGTTTGGCCACCGGATTAAACATCGCGCGCAATTGCACCACAAATGTCTCACCTCCGTCATATTTGTCGATCACAATCGCTAGTTTGAGATTCTGGGATTTTTGTACTTGGGCTTTTTGTCTTTGGATGCTACGGGTTGGGATGTTCTGAAGAACAGACATCACGACCGGTGGCCGCTATACCCCAATTCTATTTTTCAAGGAGGGAGACAGGAAATTTGCAACTTCAAACACGTAATTACTATATTGCTGCTAATTCCTGGTTATTGTTGGGTGGTATTGTCTTTCCTCACTCAAACGCCTCAGTGAAAGCATTCTCGGACTATGCCTAGCTGCACAAGCATGCAAAATACAAATACAGGGTAGTCCTCCGCTTTGTCAAAAAAAAGAAGATCATATAGCGTGCAAAACCATATGGGCAATGCATAAACTTCGTATGTCTCATGCGCAGCCCCACCCCCACCCAAACTACAAATGACTTTGTCGAGGAGTAAAGTAAAATTAAAACCATCTAGACATCAGGGAGATGTCCCCATCCCAGCCCCGCCTTCAGCACCTAAAACATCACACAAACTATAACGTAAAATTCCCTTAGCGTAAACGTCCACCTGCCTGCACCTTGATCGCAAGCACTCGCTTTTATAGACAGACATGTAACGTGCTTGCTTTAAAGGCGGCGCAAATGACCTCTATGGTCCGGCACGCCTAAAAAATCACTCCCCCCCCACCCCATGCGCAGCGATATTAAAACATGCCTGATGCTGCCAATTTCGGTAATATATGAGGAAAAGCTGTGACGTCACCAAGGCTTGAAGGCAAACTTTGGTGTACCTTTTAAAATAATCGTATTTTTGTGGCGTTTAATGCGCGCTACCAGACATTGGTCTTGTCAAGGCTATTTCTTGTATAGCATTGGTCTTGTATGACTGTAAGGTTTGCTTTAGAAGTTATGTGAGCCATAGCTTTCTTTCTGCCTTCTTTAGGAATACCAATTATAATGCAGTGTTCATGCAGCTTCTTGCTGACTTTTCTCTTTCATGGTATCATAAGCTGGCAGATTGGCCCACACATGGCTCTCGTTTTTCCCAATATCAATATTGAATGCATGCACTTTGTCATTGGGCATGTAGGTAGGTACCTAGGTAAATATCAAGCTGATAGTGTGATGGGTGGGCTGCTGAAGATAATTCTAGTTTGCATATCCACAATCTCAATAACTGTGATTGTTGTTCACTGGACAATGCAAGTTTGACAATGGCTGGAAATTAAGAATGCAATTAATCCTGTTCAAGCTCCATATGCAAGTGGTTTTGCCATTGGTGGTGTGTACAAACATCAGTATGACAATGTAATTGTTGTTTTGTGGCTTAACATATTTTTTTCAGCCAATCTGGTTTAAAATGCATCATCAGCGAATCTCAATATATTATGCTGTAAGTTTTCCTTCCACAGTGCAGGGTAATCCAGCTATTTTTTTTTTTCACACAATTTTTTATTTTGTAGCAAAAGGTGGAGAGTGAGTCCACTATCTAATCAAAATCTGTTTCTTTTCAGTACAAAATGTGCTGGTTAACATCAATTCAGTTTTCTATGTACCTAACATGGTGTTTTTCTTCTTTTTCGCCTTCAGCTTTTTATCAGCATAAAAACGGAATAGGTTATTGGGGGGCCCAAATCAACATGGGGGGGGGGGCAAGATCAACATTGGTGGGGCCATGGCCCCCACAAAAGGATACAAATCGACGCCCCTGGCTGCATTCCGTGAAGAGGTTTTCTTTTGGCGCACGGTTTTGAGCATGTTGACAGCCTTCATCCTGACCGCTGGTCATTGTCGCCAAGCATGGCCAGCATAACGTTTTTGAGGTTGCGCCATACGAATGTTTCTCGTCGTGGTCTTTTCAATGGTTTCCATCTCGATGCCGTGGAAATGCTCTTTCTGTCGTCTCATCAGCTCGCACAGGTGGCCGGCCGGGCCCGTGCACCACATCCCACTTCTCTTTCATTACCATCACAGTCGACACATGCACACACATGCACACACACACAACACATTTCACAAGGCTACATAGTGGTACATGTGGCTCAGATACAGATAATTAATAGCGTCGAATACGGATCTGGTCCGTGTACCATCTCGCCATGCACATTTGTTCATGTACACGATCTCGCATCCCATCAGTGATGCCATTGGTCGCAGACTTAGCACATTGGTACAGCAGTCTCATGTCAGTGCTTAGGCCCTGCTCCATACGTGATGGCAGCTCTAGAAAATCCTCACTGGTTACTGCAGCAAACGCAATGACATCTAGCTTGTGGACATTTCCTGCAATATATTTTCAGATTGGCCCAGAGAACGTGCTGGGTTCGGCTATTTCCGTCCGACAGACCAAACAGAGCTCGATAGAGCAATTCCGCTTGGTGGCACAAGCAAATAATTTGACCCACAAGTCCTTTCGTCTGGTCGTCACGACCATCACAAAATACAGCAGCACAATCCTTCGTCATATCATATACTTTATCTATTCTACACTTTCTGCTCACATCACTTTTTGCACTTTTTGCACTTTCTATTTCGTGATTACACCCACACTTCCTTTTCCCAAAGCGACAGAAACGATATGAGTATTTTAGACGCCTTTCTTGTGCCGTTATCGGTAGCGTCCAGTGTCTCTGCAACGACAATCAGATTGTGTGGTTTACTTCTTTTGGTAAGTGCCAATAAGGCATGGCATACTCATCTGATTCATCGGCAGATTCTTCGGGTATATCATCATGTTGTTGCTGCTGAGACTGCTCGTCTGTTGAGCCGGGTTCGACTCGGGGAGCGCATGCCATTGGCTGTGCTGCCATGCTTCTTCATTTCAGCAACGTCGCTCGACCAACACAACCTATAAACTGCAGCTTTAATCCTCTGGTGCCCCCAAAAATGTACCTACGTCGTCGACATGTTCAGAGAACATGTCGACGACGTACATTTTGGCTTGTAGGCCCCATCAATACTTCATCGATTTCAATGCTTAGAATCTATTAGATTCTAAGTATATATCGCTGTGCAAAACATTTAGGAGGAGATGAAAGCTCACTATGTATTCTGCTAATATCTGCAAATTTGCGATTCAAATGCTTATTCTTGGACACTGATGGCCACCAGTTCGCACCCATATGCTTGAAAAGAATTGTGAGCCCATCTAGTTTAACATCTAATAACTAAACTAGTCCTCAATATTACATGGTCGCCACAATATCGCCCAATGCAAAATATGGAGCGAGACGTCTGACACTAGCGCCATCTATGAAGAAAATATGAACTATGCAAACGCTTCATTTAAAAGTTAATTTTCGGTATCAATGGTTCATGGAAATGCACTGATTCTGCTGTCAGGTGAATCTCCATTGGCCAAGCTTTAACAAAAATCATTAGTTTAAGCTATATTTTGCTTCTATTGGTAACCACAGCTCAAAATGTGTGAAAAATCATCCAGAATTCGCAAACTTTCAATCAATCCGTGCGGGCAAAGACAAATCGAGAAAGTTCAAAAGAAGTTGATATTGGGAATCAGCATCAAAAACTATCAGAATAGGTGGCAGTTAGCAAAACATTTCGAAAAATGTCTAAAGAAAAGGTCACCCTACTACCCATAACCCGGCCGTAACCCGAGCTACTCCAGCCTTGTCTCAAATGCGTCGGCCACGCACAAGTTAACTTGCAGTCGGAGATTACGCGATTTTCCGCCTACACCGCCTGCACCATCTACAAATGTGTTACGTCATAGAAAAGTGCCTGAGGCGAAACTCTGACGCGTCTGATTGGCTCCTTCCTTTCCGCTTACTCCGACTACACCGTTTACATGCTTTCCGAACAGGACTCAGGCGCGTTTCCTCCCCCTCCCCGATGTCGGCTGTACCCTCTCGGGCGGACGCAGCAGGCCCCGAGTCGTCAGTCACCCTCAGACGGTCGGGACGCGGCAGCGCACGTGAGGTTCTGAGGTGAGAGCCGCAGTTGGACTGTCGAGGCTAGGGAGATGTAATATGTTACACAATGTGGAAGCTGGGACGTTCGGTGGCCCGGCTGGACGGTTGTCCGTCACTGTCAATCGTGATTGCCTGTTGATTCGGAGGCTGTGACTGTCGATTTGGACATCACCGTTGAACTACTTGTCACTGTATAATTGTCATTTAATCACTCAATATATAAGGGCTCTAATTACGGTGGCTTTCCAGAGATCTGCTGCTATGGCATACATTGCAAGTTTAAAAAAAAAAATCGCCAGACTCCAAAACAGGTGCGGATGGTCAAGCGTTTCAGACTCAGCTGCGTTCGACCTGATCAAGGTCGGTGACCTGCGATAACTTGAAGTCAAAATTGTTCGGAAGATCTGGAAGCAGTGATAGAAAAGAAGCAGAAAGTTCTAACCCGCTGCATCATTTCGCTCGCTTGGCTATTCTTAAAAACACGGCGTGGGGCTAGGGATGACCTGTCACCGGATTGACCGGGGATTGACCGGGGATTGACCGGGGATTGACCGGGGATTGACCGGGGATTGACCGGGGATTGACCGGGGATTGGCCGGGGATTGGCCGGGGATTTGCCGGGATTTGCCGGAGATTGGTTGAGGATGACCTGCCACTGCTACTGTGCCGGTTAAAACCCAGCGATTTCACACGGAATTCTTATGGGATTAATCAAACTTTCAAGATGGCGAAGGCGAAAGCCTCGGGGAGAGAACGTACAACATGGATGGAAATTTGAAGCCGGAGCAGTTTTGTGCAGAATAGCTTCTTCACTGTCGAACCAATCGCTCCATTCGCTGTAGCCAACTCCCTCATAAATAATCGTCGCCCAGCCAATGCAAAGTCTAGCAGGCGATCCACCGGATCCAATCAACGCGGCCAGCACTTTATGGTGCGGTTCCTTCACATCATTGGGCTTCGATCCAAGCATTTTCGCCAAGTGGCCAAGTACACCCGTTCTGGCGGGGGAAGCACGACTTTGGGTCTGGGTCCGCGTGGCTGGCGTGATCCGCTCCTCCACCACAACGATGGCGAATCAGATCACAGGTAAATAAATCGGCCACTTGCCCCCCCCACCCCCCATCAGCTAATTCAACGGGGTACGTAAAGGGCAGCGGTTGGACAGCTCACTCGGTGGCTGCTTATTCAATCAATCAATCGATCGATCAACCCATAGGCGTAGGAACAGGGGGGGGGCAAGGGGTCCATGGCCCTCCCACTTTTTAAAGTGGGAGGGTCAACAACGGCCTCCCCCCACTTTTGAGATATTTAAGTTTCCTAAAAAGCAGCATGCACACATTTGAATATGTGGAAAACTTCCTGTAATCCATAACTAAGTAAAAGTTGCACATATCACATCATAGCTCTTCATTTCTTAACTCATGCACACTTTGACATGACCTTACAACAACGCAACTAATTCATGAGTTGATAAAATACAACATATGTTCGGATATTCACACCTTATATTATGTTATGAAAAGACTATAAAGTAGATAATCTGCCAGCCAGTACCAAGATACTTTCATACTAGAGCTTCACTGTGGTTCTTTGACTGTTGACATGCTTAACATCGATTTCATTAATATTATCTACAGTAGAAAATTATAAAGACTGAAGGCAGTAACAAAACAAAATCAATGTAAGACATACAATTTGCAAGTGCAAGTTTCTTGCCTTGATATTACATAGCCATGTATTATATATAGCATTGGTCCTAGCTGCCATATACTTCAACATATATTTACATGTGTTTTGATTATTAAGGCATACAAATTACTGTCACGATCCATCCACTGCATGATTGCAGTATGGAATAGAACCTAAAATGTTTCACATTTCAATGGATTTTCACAGTTGGGCGCAGAACAGATATCCAACCTTTTGAGTGAGATGTTTGGGTATTATCCAACATAGAAAAATAATTATTTCCATCGTTTACTATGGTAGCATAGATGCAATAATGAACTCCACATCCTATTATTACATCTTCAAGTGCAGAACGACTCCGAGAATCTCGGAATCCCCCAGAGGATTCGACGCTCGTGATGCGACCTGACATGGTCGCATGAGGAGTGACATGAAGAGTGATGATGTGCTGAGTGGCGAGTGATGCTTGTCATGTGACCTGAGAAGGCACATAACGAACATGGCAACTGACCGAAATGGATCTTTAGCTGGATAGCTGCGTAGTGGCATTGACAGCACGTTAAACATTGAATTCAAATTATGTCGTTCAACAGAAATGGTTCGGTCAGATGATGCGCTCATGGTCTATGTAACGATCTCTGCTTAGCAAAGACTCTGATCCCAGAATTCATCCAATGAAGACATTTGGATTAAAAGTACTAAAACACTTAATTCAACGAAGACCAATGTCAAGTCTTTTCATCGTCCAGTGATGTGTACGTCCAGGTTGAGATTTAAGAACCCCAGAGACAATGTGATGAATTCAGGCAAATTGCAGAGTATATGTTTCTAAACACTATTTGTGGTGAAAGAGTTAAATGGGCATAGGAAAGACGATTTTGTGCAATGTACTCTATAGACGTCATTGTTCAGCTATAAAAGCATTGGGTCATGTGCAGTGGCGTACCGAAGGAAGGCATTGCGGCAGTCCCCCTGAGAGGTTGTGGGCCCCCAAGAATCGCGCCAGATTTCGGAAAAAAATACTGCCAGAATCCCTAGAAATCCTGCTGGTGCCGCCAACCCAAAATCGCACCGCGGCCTATAAAATCGCATTGGGGTCCCCCAAAAAGTCACGCGGTGTCCCTGAAAATGACGCTGGGGGCCACACAAATTATTCCAGGACCCTAAAAATGACACTGAGGCCTCAAAAAGTTGGACGAAGGCCACTGAAAATACCGCTGGGGCTCCAAAAAGTCGCGCCAGGATCCACGAAAATCACACTAAGGCCCCAAAAGGTTGGGCCGGGGCCCCCGAAAATGACGCTGGGCCCCAACATTAATGCCCGGGCCCTCAAAGTCACGTTGGGTCCCAAAAGGTCAGACCGAGGCCCCTGATAATCGCGCTGGGGCCCCCCAAAAGTTGGACCGGGGCCCCTGAAAATCTTGCTGGGAGCACAAAAACGTCGTGCCGTGGTCCTTGCAAAATCACGGTTGGGCCTCAAACATTTGCGCCTGGTTCCCCGAAAATCACGCTGGGGGGCCGAAAAAGTCGTGCCGGGGTTCTTCAAAATGACAACGGGGACCCGAAATGGTTCTGCCGGGGCCCCCGAAAATCACACTGAGCCTGGACATACCAAAAAGTCGCGCCCGGGCCCCTGAAAATCATGCTAGGAGCTTGACTGGTCGCACCGCGACCCCGAAAGTCTCATCGGGAACACCCAATAGATGAATCCGGGGCAACGAAAAAAAACAGTCTGGACATGGAAAATCACTCTGGGGTCCCAACAATCGCTCCAAAAGAAACCAAAACGTGCTGGGCCCCCAAAGACGTGTCGAACCACTAAAGCTCACGATAAGCATCCCAACAAATGACGACAGGGTCCAAACATCGCACAAAGACCCAAAAACATCACGTCGCTGCCCTTGAAAATCACACTAGGGGCAAAAAAAGGTGTGTCCGAGCCCTACAAGTCGCAGCTGGCTTCCCAAAAATGTATTCCTATCCGGAATGTTACCCCTCGGCCACAAAAATTGCGTCAAAGACCCCCAAAAAAACGCGTCGGACCCGGAAAAGAAGCGCGTTGGAACACCGAAATAAAAATCCATCGGGAACCCAAAGAATCGTACCGGGGCCTAAAAATATCGCGCATGAGGCTTACAAAAATAGAAGTCCATCACAAAAAATCACAAAGGGACTCCATCGAGTCGACTTGAGCACCGGAACATTCAGAACAGGTCCGGAAAGAAAGCTCTCCGAAGGGGATTTTCTACTTTGAAGGAAAAAAACTCGTTGAGCAGCCGCAGCGGCATACCAAGGAGGAAAATCTCCCCCATCCCCTCCTGAAGGGGTAGGCTCCCGAAAATCGCGTAGGGGTCCCTAAAATGATTCTGAATCTCATTAATTCGCGTTGGGGCCCCAAAATTAGGGGTTCTAAATAAATACAGCGGGCACCAGAAAACTCGCACCGAGGCCCAAAATTTGAGCGAGGAACGCCAAAATCGCGCTGTGGCCCAGATAAGTACAATGGACCCCGCGAACAAGCGCCAGCCCCCCAGACTCAAAATTTATGTCGGTGGTCCCATGAATTCTGGTCGGGACGTGAAGAAAATCCCCTCGGGGCTCCGAAAAAAAAATTGCGTTGATGACCCCAAATAAGCACAGCGTGGCCCAAAAATCGTCTAGGGATCCGACAAGAATAAAGCCGGAGCCCTCGAAAATAGAGAGATCCCAAAAGTTAATGTCCAAGCCAGACAAATAGCCCCTTAGCGCAGGCATACCACCAGATGCTCTTAAAAGTCGCGTACGACACCGAAAAAACCGTATCGAAGCTTGGAAAATCGCGTCGGGACACCTAAAAATGTCGCCGGGGGCCCGAAAGATCAGGCCGTGGCTCGAACTACGCATGATTCAGAAGAAGTCACCAAAAATTGCGTCGAGCCCAGAAAACTGGCGTCGGGTCCTCCCGGAACCACGCGCCTGGGCCCGAAAAGTCGCGCCGTGACCCCGAGAAAGTGTACCGGAGCCACCAAGGTCGTGCTGGGGTCCCACAAATGTGAGCGAGGAGCCACAAATAAACACAACGGGACCCTAAGAGCACAACTGGAGGCCGAACATGCACCGGGCCCTCCAAAGCGTACCGGGTCTTGCAAAAAAGCGGCAGGGTCTTAAAACATGCGGTGTAACTCTAAATAAACACTCCGGGAGGTAAAACATACAACGTGGCCTAGAAGCACACCGAGTCCTTGAGACCACATGGGGGCCTCAAAAACAGGCCGGGGCCCAAAAAGGCGACATGGTCGTAGAAATGGAACAAAAAGACCGGGCACTGCAACAAAACTCTAAGAAAAAGACCCGGGGTCGCAAAAATGAAAGTACCTATACTGCGATGATAGCTCTTTTCCAGTACCACATGTTGCTGTTAGCCATAGGCGCATCCAGCCCCCCCCCCCCCGCTTAGCGGTAACAGATGTGTGTTAACTATTCAAATTATCGAGTTATCTATCCAAAAGTGCTCATGGTACTTTGCGAAATTCCTGGGTGCGCCCCTGCTGTTGACCCTGGCCCACACACTTTTTGAGACGTTCCTACGCCTATGGATCAATCAATCAATCAAGCAATCAATCGATCAATCAATCAACAAATCACGCTCATCATCATCTGTACAGCTCGGAACAACAGATTAGTGATAGAGTGGCGCATTGTGTTTTAATCAATATAGTGAGCACATGTCGGCCGTCTGCCGTATGGGTCTCTAATGGCAGAGGTCGGGTGTCTAATGGCAGAGGTCGGGTGTCTAATAACAGAGGTCGGGTGTCTGATGACAGAGGTCGGGTGTCAGATAACAGAGGTCGGGTGTCTAATAACAGAGGTCGGGTATCTAATGGCAGGGGTCGGGTGTCTAATGGCAAACATCGGGTGTCTAATGGCAGAGGTCGGGTGTCCAATGGCAGAGGTCAGGTGTCTAGTAGTGAAGGTCTGGCGTCTAACGGCAGAGGTCTGGTGTCTAACGGCATAGATTGGGTGTCTAATGGCAGAGGTCGGGTGTCTAATGGCAGAGGTCGGGTGTCTAATGGCAGAGGTCGGGTGTCTGATGGCAGAGGTCGGGTGTCTAATGGCAGAGGTCGGGTGTCCAATGGCAGAGGTCAGGTGTCTAATTGCAAAGGTCGGGCGTCTAATCGCATATGTCTAGTGTCTAACGGCATTGGTCGGGCGGTTGACCGCAGAGGCAGGGCTCAAAAAAGCCTTTTGGTGGTCGCCGACGAGATACAATTCTGGAAAATTGGTCGCCAATCAGGTACGGGTCCAATGGGGAGGGGGATGGGGTTGGGTGGTGAAAGCACGGTTGTCCCTCGGGATTGGATAACATGAAATTTTGGAAACATGCTTTTTCATGATTACCCACTTTTTGCAGATCTGACGGCCTTCCATGCTTTCTTCGATTGTTTCATCAGAAATAGGTGTCGCTTGGCGCCCTGAGTAAATTTTTGCGCACCAAAAGGAGTGTCGCCCTTCCCATAGGAACTCCTGAATGTCGCTCGGAGAGCAAAGTCCCTCGGAGACAGTGGAGGATGAACAAAATTCCCTCGAAGATAGCGAAGAATGACACAATCCGGAGTTCGGCACATAAAGGTGAAAAATCCCAAGCGATCTTCGGCAATCGGACATCAATTACTCGCAATCTTCTACCGTGTATATAATAGATTACATTTCTAGTCCAGATGAATATTTATAATTCCCATTAGCTGTCATCTTACATCACAAACAAAACAACGAAAAATTATTAATTACTGATAGGTACAGTAGTTCTGCACTTGGACGGTAGTAACAGAACTAGGAAGCATAAGCCTTTTCCTTTAATATCTTCCTAAGCACATTTTTCAGCTGGATATATTTTGTGGAAGAAACATGCAAATACGCTGATATGGATGGAATCCTGATCTATATGAATTTCAGTGGTGCGCTTCTAAATAGCGTCCTATCAAAAAATAATTTTCTAGACAATGCAAAATTTAGCATAACTAAGATAACATTTCACACCATTGCCGATCAGTTTTAGCCGCGGCAGTGGCGGCCTCACAGCCGCGGCATCGGCAACCTCACAGTCATCACAGTAACCGCCTCACGGGTGCGGCAGCGGCCGCCTCACAGCCCTGACCAGGGCCGCCTCACAGTCGCAGCAGTGGCCGCCTCATAGCCGTGGCAGTGGCCGCCTCACAGTTGCGGCAGCGGCTTCCTCACAGCCCTGACAACGGCCACCTCACAGCCAGAGCAGCGACCACCTTACAGTCATGACAGTGGCCGCCTCACAGTCATGACAGCGGCCGCCTCACAGGTGCGGAAGTGGCCGCCTCACAGTCATGAGAGCGGCCACCTCACAGGTGCGGAAGTGGCCGCCTCACAGTCATGACAGCGGCCGCCCCACAGGTGCGGAAGTGGCCGCCTGACATGTCATGACAGCAGCCGCCTCACAGCCACGGCAGCGGCCCTCTCACAGGTGTGGTAAGTGACTACCTCACAGTCGTGGCAGTGGCCGCCTCACAGCCATGACAGCCATCGTTTCACAGCCGTGGCAGTGGCCACCTCACAAACATAATAACGGCCGCTTCACAGCCGTAGCAGTGGCCACCTCACAGCCGTGGCAGTAGTCGCCTCACAGGTGCGGCAGCGGACGCCTCAAATAGTCATCACAAGTATCACAAGTAGTTGCTACCACTTTGCCACATCTCTACAGACGTAAGATATGCTAAACTCTAAAGGTGCCTCGACGACTCGTAGCGGGAAATCACAGTTCATTCCATCGCCCCCACCCCCTCCCCAATGCTCGCAAGTATAAAGTTGTTCAATTGTTCGAGCAAGGGTTTCTTTGCAGCACTCTTTCTGTGATACAGTTTGCGTGCCACGTCAGGGGCGTTCCGCCGAACGATCAACTGATGTGAGATGTTTTGGTGGTCAGCACGCGATGTGTGCCAAACAGATGTAGATAAGCCACAGATATACCACTAGTGCCGAGACTTGCACTGCGAGCACGGCAGTTTCTTCAGGACATGGCAAGCGGCGCGGACGGACCCTGGCGGCACGGTGTTGGAAATCAACCCGCTAATATGCAGGCGAGACGAAGCCGCCAGTGCAGCGCCGACGACTCTCTCGGTCGGCGAAGCCTGGATGGCGCGCAGGTCACTGACTATGCGGATGTTGTCCATCTTATACGACAACTTCTTGTTGCTGTCCTTGAAGCAGCCACGCGAATCCATGCTCTTAGTTCGGCTCTTGCAGTGCGGAGCCAGGACCGACGTAAAGGCCGATATCCCGCTTACCTTGATAAAAGAGAAATGGGTTCACACAAAACGCAACGCATGCAGAGAATATAATAATAGGTGATAGTGGGGTTAACTGAGATCAACGCGAATAATGCTAATTTGAATTAAAATGTTTGGCTGGCCATAATAAATATATCAATTTACTGCACCCACAAGCAAAATATTGCACCCTGGCATCACCCCACTCAGTTGAGCATAGAAGAATATGCGATCGATAGTAATCAGAAAGGGTGGGGGTACATATACAACCAGATCAGTGACTGCCGGGGTTGGAAAAATTGGCTAATCCTGGATTTGGTGCATCCAGAGCATCATCCTCTTGAGGAAATCCTCTTCATTTTTATCACTTGTAGGTCAATAATGTTTCTTGACAATGAACTGCTCTGCGATGTGCTCAAGATTTACTGGAAGGTACAAGCCGAGATTCTGATGCCATAAGCTGGAATAAAAATATCCTCTCCATATTCAATTACACCCAAAAATTTCCTCTCCATATCTAGGATTGCAAGGCACAAATCCAGCCTGCTGACTGCTGACATGTACTCTGTCCAACCAGGGTTGAAATAATGTTCCTGTACTGGATGTTTGTCATCCAGAAAATTATCCTCCATGGGGAATTATCTGGAATATATGGGATTATAATATATGGGACCTTTTCACCAAAAGATTTGAGATGTTTGCAAATGACTGCAAACTTCTTCCTATTTGATTGACATGCCCAAGCTAACTGGAAAATACAGAAAGGAGTTAATGGTTCAGAAAGACAAAATTACAATTTTGGAATGGAATGTTAAACATTTTGCTCTCGAAATGCAACATTAAATAACAAATTCAACCGTGTCCAACCCTCATTGCTTTGAAACTGAAGAATTCCATCAGAATTTTGACACACAGCACCAAACTTACATCACATGTACATATATGCTACAGCTCATGACAGCTTTATTGAAGGGAAATGTATTTAACCAAACTTTACTGGTTTTAAGTTGTTGCCCATGTTGAAGCAACTTGGGAATACATATTACTCTAGACATATCTAGCATAGTTCCATAAAAATGAAATAATGGTACATATCCAGGGATACTTGGCAAAAATTATGCTTCAACCAAGCACTTCTTTCAAGCATAACTCAACACATCTGTACTTGTGCCATGATTATACAGTGCACCAGAATTCTGGCACAATTATTCAAGTTTGAAGTCCAGTATAACATGCATGTATTCTTTTCATACTGGATTGGGATGCTGGAGTCGCATATCCTAGCCATATCCTGGCCAGAGTGGAAAAATACCATCTATTCTAGATATATACTATTCAAGATATCTGGATAAGTAACTTGGGCAAAAAATATGCCTGAACAAAGCATATTTTTCAAGCCAAACTTTACACATCTGTGCATGTCCTGGAATGATTGTACAGGGCACCAAAATTCTGGTACAATTACCTTATTTGAAATCCAGCATAATATGCACGTATTCTTTTCACACTGGATTTGGGTGCTTAAGACCCATATCCTGGCCAGAGTGAAAAAAATGCCATCTATCCTAGATATATAATATTCAAAGTATCTGGATGATACCTATACAAAGAAAAGTACCATCGTTGTGCTGTAATCTGTGTGCATATTAGAGTTGCTGTTTTTTTCTTTTAAAAATAGTTGGAAATGGCACAGCAAATTCTGGCATGGCAAGTTGGATGGCAAAGAAAAGCAAAGTAAGCAGACCAAATCAGCACCAGCTCTATATTCCAATGCTCTTCCATATAGGTATCTTTATCTAAACCTTCTCCACTTGCCATCTTAGGAGCTTCAGTAATTTGTAGTTTAGACTGCATACAAGACATGCTAATCAGTAATCACATGCTTTTCCTCTGTAAAGCAAAGGTGTTATCATAGGATATCTCATGTTAGGATTTCTAATTTAATGAAATACAAAAAGTACAAGTTAATTTTGTCCCCTACAAAAGGTGGTAAATTTATGATTTGAGGTAATTTTTGAATTATTCGACCTTCCCTTTCCAACGGTTTATGAACATGATTAACATGATGTGACTGCTCATTTCCTCTGCAATGCTTACTTTTCAGTTGGCAGGTAGAAGAACACTAAAAAGGTGGCCTTCATTTGGGTAATATAGCATACAAATAATGTTCAAAAGCAAAAGAAATAGCATAACCTAACCAAGCTACCATGAGAAAAGAAATATTTAAAAAAATAGAAAGATTTCATGCTTATTTCTCAAGATTCATCAAATGAAAAACCTAACCTAACCTAGCCCAACCTGCTTTTGAAGGAAAAATCAACATTGTTTTTTTAAAGGAAAATTGTTATCAATAAAAACACCTAAACTAACCTCATGTAACCAAACCTAACAATATTCTTTGCTTCATGGCAGTCAAATGTGTGTAAAACTTGTCCTGTGAATACCTAAAAGCACAATAATACCCAAAATTTTACACTACGTGATTTTTTTAACTTTCAGAATGACATGACACTTCAGGACAATATTAGGTACATCTGCACCTTAAGGTAATTTTGAATTCTTGGAATTTCTTTTTCCAATGCAATCTCTATGAATGTGGTCAACATGATGTGACCACTCATTTCCTGTGCATATGCATACTTTTCAGTTAGTAGGCAAAATAACACCAACAAATGGGCTTGGAGTTGGGTAATATAGCATACAAATAATGTGCAAAAGAAAGAAAAAAGGCAACATAACATAACCTAACCTAGCCTAACCTTCCATGTAAGAAAATACATTCCTTGCAAAAATAAAATTTGTAATTTTTCTCAAACATTTTCAAATTAAAAAACCTAACATAGCCCACCGTAGCTCAATCTGTTTTTGAAGAAAGACCTTTTTGTTGAAAAAGGTTAAAAAAGGAGTGTCTTTAACTTAAAAGAAAAGCTTAACCCAACCAGTCCTTGCCCTATTATTTGCTTCATGGAGGTAAAATGTGTGCAAAACTTGCCTCATGCACACCTTAAAGTGCAATTATATCCAATAACGTGAGATCATATTTCTGAATATGATTAAGACAAGGGAACCATTCATTCCTGCTCAAAATGGAATGAAATTATGTTTTGCATTCTTGTTTTTGCAGAAAATGTTTGATTTGTCCTTTTTCTGAAGATAGAGTGTTTGACTGATATATTTATTTCACGAAAGAAAAAGACTAGGTTAGAATGAAAGGCTTGACATAACACATGGGATAAAGCATAAAATCACCTAGCGGCAGCGGTTATGTTGATTAGGATTTATTTGACATCTTACATTCTTCTTCATTATATATTGCCCTAACTACATATCAATATGTTGATATTATCTTCGTTACCAACTGAAAAGCATGCATGCACTTGTGCTGGTAATAGGTAAATGGTTAGGTAGGCACCATGCTACATCATCTTAATCCTATTATGAAACATGTTCTTATAATATTTTTGTCTTAAAATGCCATATCCAAAGTAAAAAAAACAAGCTTACCAATGCTTACACTCTGGACACTGCTACCCATGATCATATCCTTGTACCTAGGAAGGCACCTTGGTACCTACACTGTAAAAAATGATTAGCACTTTTGCTGCTAATTGCATGCTAAGTGACTGCTTCAAACAACGCTTTTCCCTTAGGATGCTAGTAACAAGCATAAGGATGCTAGCAACAAGTACCATATGTGCTATTCGGCTGGAGGCGGCTAATTTTAGCCTGCAGATGCTAGACGGCAAGAATGAGGATGCTTGATCTTAGCAGCCATGAGTGTTGTGCCAAGCAGTCCAGAATAATGCAACTGCTTATATCTAGCACTAGTCGGTTTTACAGCGGCAATTTGCTCTCCCGTCTAGTCGCTTTTCATCCTTCCAAGTCATTCCTTGCTTCACCTAAACATTCCAGACATGAACTAAAAAAGTACATCGAAGAACATTTATCATTAACAAGAATTGATTTCACTCAATTTTCTCAGCCTTTTCATTGACAAAACTTGTTTATTGGTGGTGAGAATAAAACGATTTTATACTAATTGCTTTAGTATAATTTTCCTTAAACCATTTTATATTCCGAAACCTATATCCCAGTACGCGGCAGGCAACAAATCAGTCGGTGCACGAGCGTCCTACTCGTGGGGTGTATTGTGAATATTTATTAGTTGTGCGGCGTGAGCATGTCGGCAGTATCAGGTATGGATTTATAAACTTGGTTGACATCGATTAAGTGTAATTTTGTTATCATTTTCTCTACCGTTGCTCAGGAAGTTGGCTTATAACCGCATCCTTCGCTAATTTAACCACAGCGCCAATCTGTCATCTGGCAGTCATCCGTCGTCTGCCAGATACCGTAGAGCTGAGTGCAGTCTCGACGTAAATTAGAAAGCGTATTGCAATTTGCTGATATTCGTAAGTTTAATTCTAATTATTTCAGCCGCGTTAATACTAAAAACTATTTCGTTATTAAAACCTATGTGAGAATTAGATTTGGTGGTCGCTTTTAATTTATGCAGATCACTATGCCGGGTCTTCTCCCTCTATCTTGTTTCTGAGACCACGTGACCTGGGAGCAAATTTCCGCTGTAAAACCGACTACTGTTACGGTCCGTGTTTTTTGGCGGGAGTTTGAGCACTCTATGGCTGCTTACAGTTAGCAGTTGGGTAGTTAATATAAGCAGCGTAGAAAAATGGCGGGAATATTAGCACCTTAACGCTACTTAACGAAAAAACTGCGTGAACATTCGGCCATTTTGGTTTGAGATTCGATGGCGTGCGGATCGGTTCAATCGTGCGGCAAGATTAAAGCGAAGAAGAGAAGTCTCTCTGGGATCAAGAGAACCTCTGGATCCAGAATCACATGCCTGACATAGTCTGCACAAGGTGGGTGTGTCTTCACAGCAAATGTTTTTTCCACATCCCTGGTATCAATATGATTATGTCAGCATCTTGCCAACCTCGCTGCATACACCCCTGAAATTACGGGCGCTGGATGACTTTCGCAGTTGATCCAATCTCAAGCTACAATCACTAACATACCTGAGCTTGACAGCACATAGTACCTGGCATGCTTAGCAAGGCATATGCGTTATTGCCATGGGACGAACAAGCTGAAATGTAATTTTTGGCATCATTATTCATCTATGGACCCTGAGAAGCTGAGTGGGCTATGCCAGTTGCAGCCTATTCTGTGGGCCCCCCCCCAAAAATCATTTCTCAGACAATGGCTTTTGGGTGGTTTATTGTGCTGCTCAGAATTTATTAGCTGAAAAAAACCTAGCCTGGATTATCCTGGATATAGCAGAGGCTGGATTATCACCACCAATTGTTGCTACCAGATAATTTTATAGGCTTAACCGAGATGGGCCACTGGGGCTCTTTTTATGTTTTAACACGTTATGACTGTATATCATTATTATGGATTGTATTTGTTCATAATTATGTAGCCATGGAGCCAGTGGATCGGCTCTTTACGTCACCATTTGTTCATGACTGGCACTGTGCCATGTAAGACTGAACTGTGATAAATGTGGAGCTTGCATACAACAATAAAATAAATTGTCTGGGTTAGGTTTGGCTGGTTTATTTGGTATTATTGTCATTTAAGGTGTCCATGATACAAGTCTTACACACATTTTCCTTCATTAAGCAACCAACTGGGTTAGGATACATCAGATTAGGTTGTTTAGTTACAAAATTTGAGATTGAAATTAAGGAAACCTGTAATATTTTTCCTGTTCATGTACTTCATTGTAATACATACTAAATTTGCTTCTATATATATATATATATATATATATATATATATATATATATATATATATATATATATATATATATATATATATATAAATATATATATATGCATGTCCTCCTTTGCTATTTGCAAAGTAGGAAATACGTATTCCTTTGCATTGCTATTTGCATACGGATGCATTAAAAGGGTATATCGCCTGTAAGCATCCTGATTCCTGTTCGCTGTGATATTTAAGATGGGTATCGGACGTTAGCATGTAGCAAAAGAAGTACTCCGTCCGTATCAATACCGTAAGTCAGCAACACCCGTACGCTACTATCAAAGAGTCCAATTTCGGTTTTAGCACCCAATGGGTGCTAAATATGCTAGCACCATAGGCGAACCGTACCCAGGAGGTGCTGGTTTTTGGCGTGAAAAAAAACTAGCACCCTGGGGGTGCTAAAGCGCACGCAACCCATGGGTGCTCATTTCAATTACCATGCTACTAAATATAGCCGAATAAAGAGGTGCTAGATATAAGCACCATGCTTATATTTAGCACTTGAAATTTTGCGATGCGATGCCAACTACAAAAAGATGCTTAATTCAAGCAGCCCTGTGGAGCTGGAATTTGACATTTGAAATAACACCAAAGGGGTGATAATCTTTTTTTTACAGTGTAGGTAGGTTCCTACCTAGGTACCTAAGCAGGTAGGAGCATCAACATACCTTTCTGTATTATCCTGATCCAATTTGACCTCTGACCTCCTGGAGCAAACTGGCTCCATGTAAGTATCTTGAATGGTTGGATGGAGTCCACGCCTGGATATGTAACTAGGTACCTACCTCGGCAATGTCAATATGAATCAAGGCAGCCAAGCAATCAATTCACGAAAACGCGACATTAATTCACCATCACGATTAGATACAAGTACCGTAAACAACCAATTTTCGAACGAACGACTGAACAAGCCAACAAGAGTTGCCTGGTTTCCAATTCCTCATTTACAACTAGATTCCTAGGCGACGACCACATTGGTCGGCGGGTCGGCGTTCCGTCGGCACTTTTGGCGACCACGGTATGCCATTGGTTTAGCATTGTGGTTGTCAGAAAAGCGCCGTCCTGTGCCGACGGGAGGTTCTAGTATAAATATGGTAGGTCAGAGGGACGGGACATTTGGTAGCATTAGCGGTACGCTCCTACTATACTTTTGATCTGGAAAAAGATCATTGCTGCTAAATGAAAATATCTGATACATCGACTAATTCTATCATTTATGGTTAAAATGTTGACGGACATATCAAAGCCAAATTCTGTTTTGGTCGCCGCTGCGGCCTGGTGAGACTGCACCTGGTCGCCGACGCTATCGCCAGGACGGTGCTATTTTTGAGCCCTGCGCAGAGGCTCGGTGGCTGACCGCAGAGGCTGGGTGGCTGACCGCAGAGGCTCGGTGGTGGTGGGAAGCCAGGTCCATCGGATACCATTGTTACACGATTGTTACACGATGGCAAGACCACCGCTAACATTGATATTATGGAGTGATGTGATCAGGCAGGCTGTGATTCATCAGGACTATTAGGTACTTTGTATAGAAAGGTAACATCACAGCAAGGTTCCACTAGGTAAATTCCTAGGAGGTGGCGTTAGTGGCTTTTTTAAAGACATCTTTCAGAAAAGGAAAAACTAAAACAGGAAAATGCCATTTTTTTACCGTTTAGGAAATCAGCTTCTCCCTTCCAAGTCGTTGGCTTGGTACCAACCAGCCTGAATAGGCACCAGATAGTGGTAAGAGTCCACATTTTCCTTTTTTAATCCGAGCATTTCTAGAAGTTTGTGTTTCGAAGGTTGTCAGAGGTAGGATTTTGGTTTTGAAACCGATCATAAGGTTAAATAGGGAAGTACATACCGTGTTTGGTACTCAATTTCACCGGTCGCCAGACCGAAGTCAAAGTCGTTTGAAATGTCAAGGCCGGGACTGAAGTAAAGCCAAGAACTGCAACAACCGTCAAACTGACACTGAAGGCGCATACTAAAAACTCGACATCAGTCAAAGCATTATGCATCAGTGAAAGCATTAGACATCAGTCCGAAGCTGAAGTAAAGCTCAGTTCCACCCCTGATCAGCACGTCGCATGTCAGGCATCGAATAGTTATACATTGACACTTGTAAAACGGCACAGTGCACTATGCGTGTCATAATAGTGGCATATTCGTGCCATATGTCGACATCCTTCACAACTGGTCGAGTCACTTCACTGCTAACTAATAACTTTGCCCCCGACCGGGACGGCTAGATGGCAGTTGGTCACGGCTAGATGGCAGTTGGTCACGGCTAGATGGCAGCTGGTCAAACCGGCTCGCTAATTCACCGGGTTCCAGAGCCGCGTGGGTCGGTGCTCGCCCGTCAAATACTCGGCTAGAATCGTACCGCAGAACTGAAACTAGCGCCACATGAGAATCCGTGGCCGACTGGTCGAAACACTTGTCCAACACGAGGCACCTTCGGCTGCCTCGCTCGGCCTGGTGTCGCACATGTGGGCTGTATCAGCATTTCACCGGACGCTGATAAACCACAACAATCGGCTGACTGGCAGAGGCGCGGTACTGCAGCCTCTGATCTGGCGACACAGCGCCTGACACAATAGCGACACTCGGTCACATCACCGCATGACAGCTGGCATCTAACATCTGACGATGGCGGCGGGGCGCGCGCCGGGGTACTGGGGTGCAGCGGTGGCGGGCGGGCACGCCGCTCGGATATCGAGGTTACATCTCTGGCGGCCGGGGCGGCGGGGTGTCAGCCGGAAGGAGGGAGGGGTCAGGGCAATGTCCACTGACCGGCCCCGACTGGAGCGGTGACTTCACTCGTCAGCGTCTAGATAGGCGGGCGACAGGTATGTGCCTGGAAACTTGTCGCGCCAGGAACGGTGGGGGTAGGGGGCGGAATGGCTGGGATTTAGATGCCCGAAAACCAACTTTGTTACAGTCTTGTAGGAAAGTCCTATATTGGCACGCGAAAGTCTAGCAACCTCGTCGTCTCGATAACCACGGTCACGAAAGCACCAGTCCTTTTAACTGCCCTGTATTGCCTGCAGCACTCGCACGATCACACGAGACCGACAGACACCGTACAGAACTTTCTCCTCTGTAGGTAATCCGTGATGCTGCCTTTCCTATGAATTTAGAAGCCGATTTTAGTTGGGAAGCGCGCGCGCACGGAGCGCACAAGCACGGATGCGCCCGCCTTGAGAATCCAAGCCTGACTGTCTGGCCGCCTGGGGTGGCCCCTCACGGCTGAATACCCCGGCCACTGATTGGTCGAGGATGCATACGTCCATTTACGTCACATCCATGTTCTAGAAGCTTCGTCCGAGGTGGGCTTGCCTTTAGTGATGGGTACTATGTGATATTTACGGTACACTATTTTACAGTTACTATTACGGTATACTTTTACAATCGGAAGACTTACGGGATTATACCAATTACGGTTACGGGACAGCCAAACGTATAACTTTATGTGAACTGGGTTTGGTACCGGCTGCACAGTATTGAGGTCACATCTCTGACGCCCGGCGCCGGAAAGGGCGGGGGGAGGTGCAAGGTCCATTGAACGGCCCCGTTGGAGCGGTGGCTGCTTACGTCGGCATCAGACAGGCGAACGCCAGTCTAGGTGCCTGAGACTTGTCGCGCCAGGAACGGAGGGGTTAGGGGGCTGAATTTATGGGATCAAGACGCTCAAAAACTAACTGTCTTACACCTGATACAGTCAGCAGACTGCTTGGAAATACTCCGGCTGATATACGCAACAGCACAGTTTACTCTAAAAGTTTGTTTTGATATTTGACCGCAGCCAAGCGGTAAGCAAAGCAAGCTGTCACTGTGCATGTGCTTGGGTTGGCAATGTATTTCCCCACTGGATTGTTGCCCGGTTTTCCCGTCGGTGTTGCATCGTGCGGTTGACTCAGTATTCGGCTCATGCCGCTTTGCAGCACGTTGGATGGATTTCAGATGTCGCTTGCGGATCTGTGTTTTCCACGTTTCTCGGTGTCTTGGCATCCACTACGCTACGTGTTCACAAACCATGATTGTATGATTCGTTTGCTTATTGCACATATCCGTGGGCATGGATCGGATTATGTAGAGTTCGAAGCCGCCGCTAATCATTGACAATAGCTTTGGGACAATATACCCAGTGCTTTAGTTTATTAGCTCACGCTCAGGTGTAGCAGAACCTATTCAAACTATGACGTGTCGTTCACAATGCAACTAATTCCCACGCAAATTCCCGTTAATTCGTCCCAAGAAGAGTTTGGTTGTGAAAAGGCAAAGATTCTCCCTCAGCCAGGGAGCGTCTGGACTTCGTCAGGACATCAGGATGGTGTGAAAATGTGCGTCAGCTCATTTGTGCGGCTTCTGCTCTAAAATTTGATCTAAAAAATCTCAATCTCCTCATTCAATTTGATAATTATAAACATACCATCAATGGCGAAATACCAGCACCTATTAATATAGCATGACCTTGAATTGATTCGCTCCAGAATGTAGCGTAGCTGTTCAGTTGAAGGAGTTTGCGGCTATTAAGACGCATTTTCAACACGTTGCTTCGTAGCGTTTTCTGTCATGTGAATAGGTGTTTCTGGTACATCTATCCCTAAAAACAAATATTCCTCAACCTTTGGGCAACATCCACTTAGCAACATGCCCTTTTTCAACATGTTAGAACCGCTAGTCCCGTCTGCCGGCCAGCAGTCGCAGTCGTGCGTACGGCGCCATTGCACGATGCACCCGCAGTGGTCCGGCGTCGCCACTAGCTCCCTATCGTCTGCCCAGCTCGCATAGCCCATTTTGCAACGAGAGTATTGGTCAGGAGACTAAGGCAGATTAACAAGCTCGGCCTGGGTGGGACCAACTCAGTTGGCAAAAGAGGGAGTACCCCAAAATAAATAATTGGTTTTCGAAAACTGATCCGATGATAACTTACGACTAAAGAGGTGGCTTAAAATATGATGGCCAATACGGTGATATTAATATTTATATATTACCCATTATTAAATCAGTCATAGATAATCATATTTATGGATGCCCATATTCCCTTCCACTTCTATTACCAATCTACCTTGGCACTTAGGGGAGACCGGGGTCTCGTTGATTTACGGGATGGTTGATACAACAGCATTCTCTCCAACAATATGAAGCCGGTTGCCATGGCTATCACACATGTGGCTACTGGCACTCTCTTCTCGCGGAAAAAAAACAAGCGCAAATCTTTTCGACCCGCGGTTGTGGAATGCTGACGATGTGGCACATTTTTGGAGCGAAAGTAAAATTTCAATGTCTGTGCTTCGCCCTTCATTTTTAATTTGTATCCTACTTGCTAGCATTTTATGTGCCTGTGATCATTACCATATTCTCTCAGCTTGACACCCGTGAAATGCTTTTATCGTTGCCGCCACACGGTACTGACAATGTTGCATAATATGTTACAGCGTTCACTAGAAAAACTGCAGGTTAAATTGTATGGCCTGCATCAACTTGAAAAAATAACCACATAATTGACTATTTCTATCCAGGTGTTTGCTAAAACTGTTTAGGATAATTTTATTCAATATTTCTACGGGCATTTCTCACCAGACGAAAATGACTGAACAAAGGAAAAGGTGCAGCTACTGAATGAACGTTTGCATCGTTGCCGCCACACTGTAGGGGAGACCGGGGCTGCATGATAAACGGGATGGTTGATACAACAACATGTTCTCCAAAAGTAGGAAGCTGGTTGCCATGGCTACCGCACATGCTACTATTGGCACCCTCTTCTGGCGGGAAGAACAAGCTCAAGTCCTTTCGACCCGCTTGCGGAATGGTGATGATGTGGCACATTTGCGGTACGAAGGTAAAATTTGAATGTCTGTGCTTCCCACTTAATTTATAATTGTACACCAACTTGCTAACTTTTTATGTGTCTGTTATCATGGCCATGTTCTCTCAGCTTTGCAACGGTGAAATGCTTTTATCGTTTGCCGCTACACTGTACTCGCAATGTTGCATAACATATTGCAGCCTGCACCAGAAGGCGTGCTGGGTAAATTGATACAACCTGCATACACTTAATCATCCTTTATCAAAATCAACCTATTTGAACGTTTTGTGGACTGTTAATGGAATAACAATGATGTATCTGGGTTGACCCTTTTTAAAAACAATTCATGAACTTTTGGAGCTCCTAGCGGCTCCATCGTCAGATGGTATATTCAATGAGAAGACAATTAAGGTTTTTTTAAAAACAAAATTGCAAACACAGGACACGAGCAGTGAGGAAAGCGGCACTTCAACGCCGTAAAAAGCGGCAGAGATTGTAAAACATCACAATTGAAACTGCCACGTAGTCCATCTGACAACGGAGCCGCTGGGAGCTCCGAAAGCTCATGAATTGTTTCAGAAATGGCCATCCCAGATATATAATTATCATTCTTATAAACCCTTTAATATGTCCTAGAAAGATTTAATGGAAATGGAGTAACGTTACCTCAGAATTGCCAATTTGTATTAACACGCGCATTTGAGGGAGGGGGGGGGGGGGGCGAAATCCGCCGACCCCTCTGGGTTTTGTAGATAACTCCAGATCTTACCGGTTTATATACGCTATGTTTTGCGTACCTGCTTAGAAGTGTCCGGCGCGTCGTTTAAAGCAAGAAAAACGGAAATCGGCCGAAAATGTTTCCAGCTAGGGGCTGTTAAAGTCAAAACATTTCGTAGCGCCAGACCACAAAAATCGGCGCTGATGCGCTTCCCGTATATTGGAAAAAGGGAAGTGTTCTTGGCAACACTAGCGACTTGTTTGATGTATATTGTTATGTTATATAGTTTCAAGATCATGCTAGGTTACCGAGGTCAAGTCAGGTCAAGTTCATGACAGGTTAATGGAACCAAACTTGGTCAACTTGAATGTTGTCATAAATGCAAATGACTGTCATGTGATTGATGTCGCTTTGCATGTTACTCCCTACACATTCCGAAAACTACTGCTTGTCATTGTGTACCTAAGCGTTTCCATACTTTATTCATGTACTTCACTCCTTTCTTCGCGAAGCCGATTGCACCGAGCTGCCCGACGGAGCAGTCGGGCCGGCGGCCCGGTTCCGGTAACTGGAACAGGTAACTGACCTGATAAAGTGCTGCTATATGGGTGACCTGAGGTCAAATACCGGGTCTAGCATCTGTATTGCATCATTAGTAATGTCCAAAACATCATTGATGCCCATTTTCGAGCATATAAACACAATCACAGCGATCCATAGCAATGACAAGCCAAGCCACGCAAAACAAGAACATTTTGACACATGTGACCCCATTTGACCTTGAAGATATTGACCTAAGGTCATGAAATTTGCACACAATAGAGATTACTACCGTAGCCATCCACCCTACGAATTTCGTTACTCTAGCTTTAATAGGAGCCGATATCTTAGGGGGGGTTGGGGCGGAATCCGCCCCCCCTCCAGTGCGCGTAATTTTCAGAGGCCCTCCAAGGCGCGTGTTAAGGTGTGTGCTAAACCTGTGTCAAGATAATCTTATTCAATATTTCTACGGGAATTTATCACCTGACGAAAAAGACTTAAACTAAATAAGGAAAACCATGAGCTATTGTCAGCCACGACTAAAAACAGTACTTTTACTGTAAAGATGAAATATGGACCTTTCAGATGGCGTAAAGTAATGTCACCTATAGATACCTAATATAATTTATTTAAGTTACATGTTATCAACTTACCCCATCGTCAGTAACCACTTATCCCTATAGCGGGGTAAATTGATGAAACGGTAGTTGCGCGATGTCTGGCTCTCTGGTGGAAAGCCTAGAGGAATCCATGAAAAATAATTATTGGGGATGATACTAGAAAGCTTAGGCTTGACATAGGTGTGGCAATCTCCTCGTTAGCCTTCCAAAATGATGAGTTATTTTGAGTTTCGCCAAAATTGTATCAACTAGACCCAGTCTCCCCTACTCGCAATGTTGCATAATATGTTACAGTGTCTACCAGGAAACCTGCAGGTTAAATTGTATGGCCTGCATCAACTTGATCAGCCTGTATCAACGTTTTATGGAGCGGCAATGGAATAAAAGAACCACATAATTGACTATTTTTATCCAGGCGTTTGCTAAAACTGCTTAGGATAATTGTATTCAATGTTTCTACGGGCATTCCTCACCAGACGGAAAAGACTGAACGAAGGAAAAGGTGCAGCTACTGAATGAACGTTTGCGCATTCCATAAATGGCATAACCCACGAGCTATGGTCAGCCAGAGCTCAAACCAGTATCTTTACTGTTAGCGTGCAATATGGACCGTTCAGATAGCGTAAACTAATGCCGCCTATGAATAATATTGTTTATTTAACCTGCATTGCATCAACATACCCCATTGTCAGTAACACCTTACTCCTACAGTAGGGTAAGTTGATGAACCAGTAGTTGCGCGATGTTTTACTGTCTGGTGGAAAGCACAGAGGATGCCACGACAAAATTATTATCGTGGACGATGCTATCAATTTTAGCCCTGGCGTGGGGTAGCTATCCTCTCGCTAGTCTTCCAAAGTGATGAGTTATTTTGAGTTTCGCTAAAATTGTATGAACTAGACCCGGTTTCCCATACCTGCCTATTAGAGGAAGAAAAGGCACAAAGTCACGAGTAAAAAAAAAACAGACTGAATACCTGGTCAGATGAAGCCTGGTTTTGGAATTGGGACTGGCTGAAAAGACCAGTACAGTTTGCATGCATATGGGAGATTCAGAAAATTGTCTTTGAGCCATTTGGTAGGACAAAGCAAACACGAACTCTCACAATTTTCAAATTCCTTTAATTTGGAAGGTTTAGTGCATAAGCGTGACCTTAGAGCAACATTCTCCAAAATAATGCAACTAGTGTTTGAATTAATTGTGATTGAAGTCCAAATTTTCACAAATCAGACTGTTGGTGGGGTGGGGGCGTGGCCGAGATCTCCGCTAGATGTACTAGCAAATGCGTGAAAATTACAGAGCTAACTAAGTGTCACACCAAAGCCCAGTCTAAGAGCCCGCTGGTCCTGAATGGACCTCGTTGGGCTTTCTAGCATTTGCCATCTCTCGTATCTAGCTAAGCTGGCAAGTAATTTGCTTCTGCCGCACAATGTCACACATTCACTCAATTTCACAAATAAATTGGACGAGCGGTGGCAGTCGGGCCTTCTGACGGGCGGTGGCAGTCCGCTGGGTCCAAGGTTCATGCTGCACTGTCAGCGCGGCACGTACTGATTGCCTGCAGTCGACTTACCCATGAGCGAAGACCGTACCTTTGAACCGTACATTTTACCTACCTTTTTACCTTTTTACCATTTTACCGTACCTTTACCTATTTTGGATGTACCTCTCTCTCCCTTAGGGAAGTATTATGGGACGAGTCATCAATTGTTCAATCGGGACGGCTTTTCCGCTTCCTACAAGAAACAAAGTTTTGTGTGATTTATGCCCCTCATTAACTCGATTTTACACCTGACAACATGAGGATAGTAGCATGACATGCTGTCATACGTACATCGACTCCTGTACATGCAGGTGTCTCGTCGACTGACCTTCGAGCATATGCCATGGTTTGATTGACGATGATATGGGCGCTGCCTGACGGACGCAGTCGATGTGCCCATACACTCCAATAACCATCCTATCGGTTATGGGTGACCTTGAAATTTGTGAAGTTTATTCAGGCAAACTATAAGACTTACATTAATAAGTTGTAAATGTATTTTTGTGAAGGAAACGTTTGATATCACCCTTCTTCATCTCATTTTTAATCCCCGTAGCTTTCAGTGGGACTTACTCGAAATCCGTCCGTTCCGATAATCTGAAAATCCTAGAAACCATAGAGATCGGACTCGTATATGGGATATTTAGGAGCAAAACACGTGTTTTTTCATAAGGCAGACAAACCATTCCCGTTTGTATTTCTGCCATTAAATTGATCAATTTCAATGGGCTAGAGGTCACAGAGGGTCACAAGGTCATGAGGTCATGGGGCCACGAGGTCAAACTTGATAAATGTTGATATTTTATCATAGATGTGTTTTCTTTCATCATTTTTCTTCGCAAAGATGCATAATATGTCACACTTCCTCCTCATTATCGATGAGATATCTATCACCAAATATACCATTGTTGTGACCTGAAAATACTGCCGTAGGCTATAACTCCGAAACCGTTGGTCGGATCGAGCTAAAACTTGTTCAAGCGTGTTCGGAGCACAAGACTACACTGTACACCAACTTTGGTCCAAATACAAATTTAGTGGGTGTAAAATTTTAAGAAAAATTATTTGGTCGATCTGTCGTGGAACAGCACCATCTGTGTCCTGATAAGAAAAAATGGTCGGGGCCCCCTTAAGAAAATTCTGACTGCGCCGCTGTTTGTCTGAAATGCTCATGAATAAGGAAAGCCTCGTTTCATAACAAGCGCAGGGTATGCGGCAGTCGCTAGATGGATGGACGTGACTGTGTGAAAGTCACATTCAAGCTACCTCGGAGTATGTTTCACACAAAAAGTACCCATTTATTTGTGAAATTGAGTGAATGTGTGACATTGTGCGGCAGAAGCAAATTACTTACCAGCTTAGGTAGATACGAGAGATGGCAAATGCTCGAAAGCCCAACGAGGTCCGTTCAGGACCAGTGGGCTCTTAGACTGGGCTTTGGCGTGACACTTAGTTAGCTCTGTAATTTTCACGCATTTGCTAGTACATCTAGGGGAGATCTCGGCCACGCCCCCACCCCACCAACAGTCTGATTTGTGAAAAGTTGTACTTCAATCACATTTAATTCAAACACTAGTTGCATTATTTTGGAGAATGTTGCTCTAAGGTCACGCTTATGCACTAAACCTTCCAAATTGAGTTGATCCAAGTTGATGCAGGCCATACAATTTAACCTGCAGTTTTTCTGGTGGACGCTGTAACATATTATGCAACATTGCCAGTACAGTGTGGCGGCAACGATAAAAGCATTTCACGGGTATCAAACTGAGATAACATGGTAATGATAACAGGCACCTAAAATGCTAGCAAGTGGGAGACAAATTAAAAATTAAGGCGAAGCAGACATTTAAATTTTACTTTCGCTCCAAAAATGTGCCACATCGTCAGCATTCCACAACCGCGGGTCGAAAAGATTTACGCTTGTTTTTTCCGCGAGAAGAGAGTGCCAGTAGCCACATGTGTGATAGCCATGGCAACCGGCTTCATATTGTTGGAGAGAATGCTGTTGTATCAACCATCCCGTGTATCAACGAGACCCCGGTCTCCCCTAAGTACGAAGGTAGGTTGGTAATATAAGTGGAAGGGAATATGGGCCATCCATAAATATGATTATCTATGACTGATTTAATAATCGATAATGGATAAACATTAATATCACCGTATTGGCCATCTTATTTTAAGCCACCTCTTTAGTCGTAAGCTATCATCGGATCAGTTTTTAAGAACCACATATTTTTGGTGTACTCCCTCTTTTGCCAACGGAGTTGGTTCCACTCAGGCCGAGCTTCTTAATCTGCCTTAGTCTCCTGACCAATACTCTCGTGCAAAATGGGCTATGGGAGCTGGGCAGACGATAGGGAGCTAGTGGCGACGCCGGACCACTGCGGGTGCATCGTGCAATGGCGCCGTACGCACGCCTGCGACTGCTGGCCGGCAGACCGCCGGTGTCTGTCGCCTGCGACTGCTGGCCGGCAGACCGCCGGTGTCTGTCGCCTGCGACTGCTGGCCGGCGGGCCACCGGTGTCTGTCGCCTGCGACTGCTGGCCGGCAGACCGCCGGTGTCTGTCGCCTGCGACTGCTGGCTGGCGAGCCACCGGTGTCTGTCGCCTGCGACTGCTGGCCGGCGAGCCACCGGTGTCTGTCGCCTGCGACCGCGCTGGCCGGTTCGCCTGCGACTGCTGGCCGGCGAGCCACCGGTGTCTGTCGCCTGCGACTGCTGGCCGGCGGGCCACCGGTGTCTGTCGCCTGTGTGGCCGTGGCTGCAACCGAAAGTTGCTTCACTATACCCTTGATATTTGTCATCGTGACGCAGATACCTGTTGCCCGTTGCCTGTTGATTTGGAGGCACGAACTTCGGTTAATTTTGGTGTCGTTGATGGATTGTTGAGACTGTTACACAAGTTGTCACCGTTTGGTTAACTAATCAGCCCGATCAATAAAAAGGGCACTAACAGCAGGTGACTATGAAGAACAGCTCGCGGACTTGAGAACTTGCGAATTTAAGAAGCTACAGAAATTGAGAACCGATAACCGCACAAACGAGAAAAATCTAGACTGCCACTGCCAGGCAGACTGAGACTTGCCTACAAGCAAGGGCGTCGCCACCGGGGGGCAGGGGGGCAGTCGCCCCCCTGCCGTGAAACAGGGGGGCGCCGCCCCCCTGAAATTTGAGGAGGCCCCTATCCGGAAATGCACAGCAAAAAAGGTGAACAAGGAGGCCGACGGGACAGAATATCATGCTGTCAATGAGGCCTCAAAACTGACGAGGCCACCAGGAAATATAATCAGGTCCCTATAAGAGACGTAGAACAGAGATTGGGAGGAGGCCCCCAGGACGAAAAGGAGGCCCCATGACGAAAAGGAGGCCTCAAGACGTAGAACAGAGATTGGGAGGAGGCCCCCAGGACGAAAAGGAGGCCCCCGGGACGAAAAAGGAGGCCCCAGGACGAAAAAAGAGGCCACAAGACGTAGAACAGAGATTGGGAGGAGGCCCCCATGACGAAAAGGAGGCCTCAAGACGTAGAACAGGGATTGGGAGGAGGCCCCCGGGACGAAAAACAGGCCCCCAGGACGAAAAAGAGGCCCCAAGACGTAGAACAGAGATTGGGAGGAGGCCCTCATGACGAAAAGGAGGCCTCAAGACGTAGAACAGAGATTGGGAGGAGGCCCCCAGGACGAAAAGGAGGCCCCCAGGACGAAAAGGAGACCCCATGACGAAAAGGATGCACCCAAGGACGAAAAGGAGGCCCCAAGACGTAGAACAGAGATTGGAAGGAGGCCCCCAGGACGAAAAGGAGGCCCCCATGACGAAAAGGAGGCCCCCAGGGCGAAAAGGAAGCTCCCAGGACGAAAACGAGGCCCCCATGACGAAAAGGAGGCCCCCAGGGCGAAAAGGAAGCTCCCAGGACGAAAACGAGGCCCCCAGGACGAAAGACGCAGTCCATGCGCCCCTACACTCCAACAATCAATCAACCAACCAACCCCAGGACGAAAAGGATGCACCAAAGGACGAAAAGGATGCCCCAAAGACGTAGAACAGAGATTGGGATGAGGTCCCCAGGACGAAAAGGAGACCCCAGGACGAAAAGGAGGCCCCAGGACGAAAAGGAGGCCCCCAGGACGAAAAGGAGGCCCCTAAGACGTAGAACAGATATTGTGAGGTGGCCCCCAGGACGAAAAGGAGGCACCCAGGACGAAAAGGAGGCCACCAGGACGAAAAGGATGCCCCTAAAACGTAGAACAGAGATTGTGAGGTGGCCCCCAGGACGAAAAGGATGCCCCATAACGCAAAGGAAGCCCCCAAGACGTAGAACAGAGATTGGGAGGAGGCCCCCAGGACGAAAAGAAGGCCCCCCGGACGAAAAGGAGGCCCCAGGACGAAAAGGAAGGCACCAAGACGTAGAACAGGGATTGGGAGGAGGCCCCCAGGACGAAAGGAGGCACCCAGGACGAAAAGGAGGCCCCCAGGACGAAAACGAAGGCTCCCGGGACGAAAAGGAGGCCCCCAGGACGAAAGACGCAGTCCATGCACCCCTACACTCCAACAATCAACCAACCAACCCCAGGACGAAAAGGATGCACCAAAGGACGAAAAGGATGCCCCAAAGACGTAGAACAGAGATTGGGATGAGGTCCCCAGGACGAAAAGGAGGCCCCCAGGACGAAAAGGAGGCCCCCAGGACGAAAAGGAGGCCCCCAGGACGAAAAGGATGCCCCCAGGACGAAAAGGAGGCCCCCAGGACGAAAAGGAGGCCCCCAGGACGAAAGGGAAGCCCACAGGATGAAAAGGAGGCCCCCAGGACGAAAAGGAGGCCCCAGGACGAAAAGGAGGCCACCAGGACGAAAAGGATGCCCCTAAGACGTAGAACAGAGATTGTGAGGTGTCCCCCAGGACGAAAAGGAGGCCCCCAGGACGAAAAGGATGCCCCATAACGCAAAGGAAGCCCCCAAGACGTAGAACAGAGATTGGGAGGAGGCCCCCAGGACGAAAAGGAGGCCCCCGGGACGAAAAGGAGGCCCCAGGACGAAAAGGAGGCCCCAGGACGAAAAAAGAAGGCACCAAGACGTAGAACAGAGATTGGGAGGAGGCCCCCAGGACGAAACGAGGCCCCCAGGACGAAAAGGAGGCCCCCAGGACGAAAAGGAGGCCCCCAGGACGAAAAGGAGGCCCCCAGGACGAAAAGGAGGCTCCCAGGACGAAAAGGAGCCCCCAGGACGAAAGACGCAGTCCATGCGCCCCTACACTCCAGCAATCAACCAACCAACCCCGGGACGAAAAGGATGCACCAAAGGACGAAAAGGATGCCCCAAAGACGTAGAACAGAGATTGGGATGAGGTCCCCAGGACGAAATGGAGGCCCCCAGGAAGAAAAGGAGGCCCCCAGGACGACAAGGAGGCCCCCAGGACGAAAAGGAGACCCCCAGGACGAATAGGGAGGCCCCCAGGACGAAAAGGAGGCCCCTAAGACGTAGAACAGAGATTGTGAGGTGGCCCCCCAGGACGAAAAGGAGGCCCCCAGGACGAAAAGGAGGCCCGGTACGCGATTGTGAGCACCAGGACGAAAAGGAGGCCCCCAGGACGAAAAGGATGCCCCATAACGCAAGGATGCCCCAAGACGTAGAACAGAGATTGGGAGGAGGCCCCCAGGACTAAAAAGGAGGCCCCAGGACGAAAAGGAGGCCCCTAGAACGAAAAGGATGCACCCAAGGACGAAAAGGACGTAGGACTAGACGTAGAACAGAGAACAGAGATAGGAAGGTAGCCCCCAGGACGAAAAGGAGACCCCAGCACGAAAAAGGAGGCCCTCAGGACGGAAAGGATGCCACCGAGACGGGCAAGAAGCCACCCAGGTTAGACGAAAAGGCTTCCGATGGGTGGCAGGATATTCTTAAGTTGGAAAATGAGGCCCCCAAGACGGAAGATGCCCCTGCAATATAAAATTAAGACCTGATAGGGGAGACTTCTCCGGACGCAATAGGGGCCCCAAGACGGGTAGGAAGGTTTCCGCAGGAATGAGAGAAGGCCACCGAGACCAGCCAGATGAGGCCCATATTTTGGAAGAGGAGGAACCTGGAAGAGAAGATCTAGGACTAGGACGCAAAAGCACCCTGCTAAGAGGATAATGAGGCTCCAGACACAGATGAGGAGGCCCCCATGACGTGAGAGGAGGCCCCTAATTTGAAAAAGGAGTCACCTAGGAGAGGGTAGGAGTCCCCAGAAATCAAGAGAGTGTCAAAAATGGCACGGAGGCAACCAGGATTGCAAAAGAGGCTCCAACACCGGAAAGGAGGCCCCAGAATATGAGAGGAGGCCCTAAGACGGAAAAGGAAGGAAGATATGAGATGAGGTTTCGGAGACGCAAAAGCAGGCCCCAAACGGGTGAGGTTCCACCGAGATAGAAAAGGATGATCCAGAGACGTGGCAGGAGGCACCTAATTCGGAAGAGAACGACACAAGATTGGAAACGAGACCCCATGATGAACGAGGAGGCCCCTAAAATAGGAGAGAAAGGCCATTGGATAAGAGAGATGGCTCCCAAGCGGAAAAGAAGGCTCGAAGACGGCTAAGAAGGTCCCCGGGAAATAACAAGGCTACTAAGATAGGAAAGGTTACCAGTAATTTAACAGAGGCGGCGCCTGGGAGAGAAGAGGAGTCCACCAGGAGATAAGAGACCACCCCTAAGATGGCTAAAGATCGAATCCAGAGCGCAGAGGGAGAACGCAGAGCAGGAGGCCCCCAAGACGTGAGAGGAGGCCCCTAATTTGAAAAAGAAGGCCTCTAGAAGAGAAATGAGGCACCTGCCTGACTCGGGAAGGAGTAGGTCTCTAGGACCAAATGAGGTCCCGAAGACCGGAAAGAGTTCCCAGGAAATGAGAGGAAGCCCTTAAGATGGGAGTGATAGCAGGTATGGAAGGAGGTGAGGTTTCCAAAATTGAAGATCCCTCAAGACGGGTAAGGCTTTGCCAGGATAAAGGAGGAGGCACACGAGGCGTGGCAAGAGGCCCCTAATTTGGCAGAAAATGCCCCTCGAAGATGAGAGGAAGCCCCATGCCATGTTAAAGGGGCCCCAGAATGCAAGAGGCCCTCCAAGACGGGAGAGGAGGACCATTGAATATGGAGGAGGGTAGGACACACAAGGAGACATCGGAAACCGGTAAAAAGGCTCCAGGAAATGAGACGACGCGACAGGAGGCCTATAATTTGCAAGAAGAACCACCTAAGAAATAGTAAGAGTCGAGTCTGGGTATTTTAAAATCACGATATGGGCCCCAAAAGATCCGGCCGGGGGCCCCGCAAATTACGCGGAGCCTGGGGTACCGAAAATTCACGCCCGGACCACGAAAATCATGCCAGGGGCACGACAGGTCGTACCGTGCCCCAAAAGTCTCATTGGGACCAAAACAAATGACGCCGTAGCAACGAAGAACAATCCGGACATGAATAATCACTCTGTGGGCCCAACAATGACGCCAAAAGCCTCCAAAACGCATTGGACCCCAAAAAGTGTCGAGGCCGCTATAGCTCGCGCTAGGGATCCAAGCAAATCACGTCGGGGCCCAAAAGATCACATTGGACCCAAAAAGTCGCGTCGCAGCCCTTGAAAATCACACTGGAGGCCCAGAAGGTCGCGCCGGGGCCCCAAAAGTTGCAGCTGCCCCCAAAATCAATTTTAACCGGAATGTCACTCTGGGACGGAAAAAAACTCCTTCAGTGGCCGCAGTGCTATATCAAAGTGGCAAATGCCCCTCCATCCTGAGAGGGATAAGCTCCCAAGAATCGTGTCGGGGGCCTCAAAAATCGCGCTAGGGCCACCAAAATTCGCGTCGGTCCACCAGAATTCGCGTATGGGTCTCCAAATAAATACGGCGAGCCCCGGAAAACTCGCTCCGAGGCCCGAAAAATTGCGACAGGAACCGCCAAAATCGCGTTAGGGCCACAGCTAAATACAACGCATCGCACAAACTCGAACCCCAAAATATCGCGCTTGGGACCCACAATTCCCTTCGGTAGTCCCGTCGAGGCTCTACAAAATTGCCGTCTAGGGCCACACGTAAGCACAGTGTGACCACAAACACAAACACAAATCAAGCTGGAGCCCTCCAAAATAAGGATGGATTCCAACAACTAAATGCCCAGGTAAAAAAATGGCTCTGGAGCACCGAACATATTATCAGATGCCTTCACCAATTGCGTACGGCACCGAAAAACAAACCGGATCTCGAACAATCGAGGTGGGATACAAAAACATGGCGCCAAGTGCTCGAGAAATCAGGCCGGGATTCGGACTTTAAAAAAATCAGAAAAGTTTCACAAAATCGTATTGAGCCCAGAAAACTGGGGTTGGGTCTCCGGAACCACGCGCCTGGGTGCGATAAGCCACTCTGGGACCTAGAAACATCGTACCGAAGCCCCACAATTGTACTTGGGCCCCACAAGTGTGCGTCAGAAGCCCAAAATAAACACATCGGGACCCTAAGAGCACAACGGGGGCCGAAAATACAACTGACCCTACAAAGCGCACAGTCTCACAAAAGCGACAGGGCCTTAACACAAGCGTTGCAGCCATAAATATACATACCGGGAGGTCTAAAAATACACCGGAAGCTCTCAAGGCACACAGGGGTCATGATAACGCACAATAGCCTGAAAAGGTGGCTGGGGCCGCAAAAGGCAACATGGTTCCAAAACAAACAAAAAACCGGCGCTAAATAAACACATCGGGATCTTCGAAAACGCCCTGACACGTCAAAATCCTCGGTGTACAAAAATTCAACAAACCCTAAAACGAGCAGGGGGTTCGAAAATGTTTTAGGCCCCTAACAAAAATGGATTGGAGCCATAATACACAATCATAGACCAAGAAAGACGCAACGGGTAAAAAAAAACGCCGAGGCATGGCCTCGGTTCGGTATTCAATCTGGGAGGATAGCAGCACAGATATGAAGTGCATCAAAGCTCAGCGGAAACCGCATTTCATAGCTACCAGAAAATGTGGGAAGTAGGAAACTAATGATCGAATTTAATCAATCGACTTTCGAAGCGAACGCCCATGCGAATCATTTCATCACGTCAAATATGGTGCAAGTCTATCATGTGGCAGCAATTAGCAAAACGCAGAAGGCCTAGCAGAAACCATAGCATCGCACGAAGTGTGGCGAATGCACCGAATACGAAAACTGGGTGTGCACGTGCACTGACGTTGCCGTCGTGGCGACCGGGTGCTATGAACTGCAATGCCTGAAATTGTAAAATTTTGTATTTTAAAGTGGTGGTAATACATTTTACTTTGAAGTTATGGGCCTAATACATCTTCTAAACCCTGCTCGTGTTAGGGCTTTGTTGCGTTTTTTTGTGCACCGAGTATGTTTTACGTGTCGGGGCGTTTTCGCAGATCCCGATGTGTTTATTTAGCTCGCGGTCGTTTTGTACGTTTTGGAACCATGTTGCCTTTCGTGGCCCCAGCCTCTTTTCCAGGCCCTTGTGCGTTCTCATGGGGCCATGTGCGCCTTGCGAGCTTGCAGTGTATTTTTCTTAGAGCTCCCGGTATGTTTATTTAGGGCTGCAACGCATGTTTTAAGGCCCTATCGCTTTTTGGGAGACTTTTGTGCGCTTTGGAGGGTTAGTTGTACTTTTGGCAACGTTGTACTCTTAGGGTCCCGCTGTGTATATTTGGGGCTTCTGACACAGATTTGTGGGGCCCCAGTATGATTTTGGGGCTTCGGTGCGATTTTTTTATGGGTCCCAGCGCGACTTATCGCGCCCAGGCACGTGGTTCCGGAGACCCAACGCCAGCTTTCTGGGCTCAACGCGATTTTCGTGGATCTTTTCTGTTTTTTTATTAAAAGTCCGAATCCCGGCCTGATTTTTCGAACCTCTGACGCCATGTATCCCACCTCGATTTTTCGAGATCCGGTATGCTTTTCGAAGTCATACGCAATTTTTGAAGGCATCTTGAAAAAATGTTCGGTGTAACAGAGTCATTTTCCTGACCCTGACATTTATTTGCTGGAATCTCTCCTTTTTTTTGGAGGGCTCCAGCTTGATTTTTTGGGATACCGATCCGGGTTTGTGGTATAGGTGTAATTTCAGCAGTGTGAGGTAACTTATCAAGGGATACCAAAAGGAAACCTTAGAACTGAGTGGTGGAGTTAGGGGTTGAAATCCGACCAATCAGAAACCATAGTGGTAGATTAGGCCCCTCCACAGGACAATTTAGTTGATGACTAATTATATTATTTCGAAATGTACCCTTTGACAAAATAGCGGTCGAAATCCAAGGACTTTTAAAGTGCGTAGGTGCCCTCCCCCCTGCAAATCCGTTTGCCCCCTCCTGCTTGACGCAAATATAGGTACTCCATTGGTCCCTCAATAATTTTC
>JAOTOM010000749.1:0-42130 GCA_034440615.1 Ashinkailepas kermadecensis
GACGTGGGGATAGTCCTGATGAGTAACGACTGATTTACCGGAGGCAAGAACACTATGCTGTTTCCCTCAGACACACCATTTCGAAATTTGTCTCCAGAAGTTTTCAGGACTATCAACTTTGTGAGCCCTAAATGTCTGACCTGTACTGAAAATTAAGGTTTGTTGAGAGGTTTATAATTACCGGCTATGCTTAGTTAAATATAATTGGCTTTAATGAAAAACAACCCTTGCTCTTATTGGGCATGTTCCTTATTCGGTAACGTGGTTCTCCCTGACATGACCTTGGTTGACCTCGGAAATTAAATGCCACTGATCCTCCTCGAAGATGGATTTAGGTAGTACTGTGCACCTATTGGCGCAGGTGAACTTCGGTAATATATTACGGCCGTGATAAGTGATTCATCCACCTGATATATTTGTGTAACCTGGTGTCCTTGTTGTCCAGTCTGATGGACCTTCGTAACCTGGTGTCTAGTCAGGTGGACTTTGGTAACCTCGTGCTATCTCTGGAGCCCCGTCAGGTTGACTTTGGTAACCTGGTGTCACTGGCGTCTCGTCAGGTGGGCTGTGGTAACCTGGTGTCTGGCGTCTCGTCAGATTGACTTTGGTAACCTGATACTGCCGCGGCCCGTCAGGTGGGCTGTGGTAACCTGGTGTCTGGCGTCTCGTCAGATTGACTTTGGCAACCTGATACTGCCGCGGCCCGTCAGGTGGGCTGTGGTAACCTGGTGTCTGGCGTCTCGTCAGATTGACTTTGGTAACCTGATCCTGCCGCGGCCCGTCACCGACTACCCGCGGCCGGTAACCTGGTGTCTGGCGTCTCGTCAGGTTGACTTCGGTAACCTGATACTGCCGCGGCCCGTCACCGACTACCCGCGGCCGGTAACCTGGTGTCTGGCGTCTCGTCAGGTTGACTTTGGTAACCTGATACTGCCGCGGCCCGTCAGGTGGGCTGTGGTAACCTGGTGTCTGGCGTCTCGTCAGATTGACTTTGGTAACCTGATCCTGCCGCGGCCCGTCACCGACTACCCGCGGCCTGTAACCTGGTGTCTGGCGTCTCGTCAGGTTGACTTCGGTAACCTGATACTGCCGCGGCCCGTCACCGACTACCCGCGGCCGCAGCGGATTGGTCGGCTGAAGACCATTGATCACGGCGTGTCATCAGGCGACATCGTCGTCGTCGACGCGCAGACTTTGCTCATGCCGGACTTCTCATACGACGGCTCGGCCCCTGGTGAGTGCGGCACCCAGTGTGAGTGGATAGCCTAGTGGGTGCCGACACTGAGTCACCATGAGTGTCTCTCTGTGTCGGCGAGTGTCTCTCTGTGTCGGCGAGTGTCTCTCTGTGTCGGCGAGTGTCTCTCTGTGTCGGCGAGTGTCTCTCTGTGTCGGCGAGTGTCGCTCTGTGTCGGCGAGTGTCGCTCTGTGTCGGCGAGTGTCGCTCTGTGTCGTCTAGTGTCGCTCTGTGTCGACGAGTGCCGCTCTGTATCGATTAGTGTAAGTTTGTACCGGTCCCCCTGGTTTGGTACCATGCTATGATTAATGTCATTTTTCCTTATTCGATTTAAACATTTTCGGACATGGATCTCTCCTACCCCACTGACCTGGGGAAAGAGTCCAGCTTTGGCCTTGCTTAATGTCCCAGATAAGCCATTATACTTTTCGTGTATCCTCTTACATAAATATATGGCATTTCAAAAGCAGAACGTTAAACTTATATTGTTCTGCCTTCGATAGTATTTATCGATAGTATTTTGTAGTGCCTTCGATATTATTTAGGGGAAGTAAGGTACCCCAACTAATAAAGTTGCCTATTTCTGTTTGTTCGCTACTTGCTTTGAATGGCAATTTGACACAGGTGAACTTGTTGTGAGCCAAAAGGTTTCTTTTTTAAGCCCCAGACGAGGTTATTCGCATGGTATAAATGGTATTTGTGGTGGAAATTAGGTACTTTGTGGGACTACGAATAGCACCCGTTCTGTTTAGTACCTTGCATGCATCTATCTTACATTTAGGATAGATGTCTATTTTGGCAACGCTCCATTCCTTGGTCCAGAAGCACACCCCAACTCCGACCGTGGGCCCAGCGACGCAAACCTCTGAAATATTCGTCTTATGTTCAATAGTCATTGTGTGACTTGTACGCAAGTACAAGAGCACACCAACACCACCACGGAAGACTGCATTGCAGAACATAAATATAACACCGTTACAATGCCCATCCCAGTCAGACTCTAATCTGAATAAGAATCCATACAGTTCAAACAGCCACCAGTAATAGTGGCGTGTTTCCAAGATCGACGACACGCAGCCTATAAGTTGTCGGGACGCTAGCGTGCCATTCTAATTACAGCTACTGATTGTAGCGAGTGTTGAACGTCACTTTTTCCGACTCGTGTGCCACAGACAAGCACCACCCCCACAAAGCTGCCGCGCGGCATGGAATTAGAACTGCCGGCGACCTCCTGTGCCGCCATTATTGGCCTCTGCCTGGCATGCAGCAAGTCTCTTGGCGGGTGGGTGGGCCCTGCTCTTGCGGACCGGTCGGTGTCTGTCCATCGCTCCACCTTCCCCGCCCTCCATCCTTCCACTCTGAACTGCCCGCCCCGATACTCTGGACTGTCCGTCACGGCACTCTGTGGACTGCCCGTCACGGCACTCCGTGGACTGCCCGTCACGGCACTCCGTGGACTGCCCGTCACGGCACTCCGTGGACTGCCCGTCACGGCACTCCGTGGACTGCCCGTCACGGCACTCCGTGGACTGCCCGTCACGGCACTCCGTGGACTGCCCGTCACGGCACTCCGTGGACTGCCCGTCAAGGCACTCCGTGGACTGCCCGTCACGGCACTCTGTGTACTGCCCGTCACGGCACTCTGTGTACTGCCCGTCACGGCACTCTGTGGACTGCCCGTCACGGCACTCTGTGGACTGCCCGTCACGGCACTCTGTGGACTGCCCGTCACGGCACTCTGTGGACTGCCCGTCACGGCACTCCGTGGACTGCCCGTCACGGCACTGTGGACTGTCCGGCGACGACACGCTGTGACATGCATGAAGAATAGAAGTAACCGGTACAATTACAATGCAGTATTGATAACGATCGAACACAAATAATGCACATCCATCAACTTGCACATAGCAACGAACATTGTGAAGTTCGAATATCGATCCCTTCATATCGCTCAGTTGAATGATGGAGGCAGCTCATTGTTTTATTTGAAGCTTGCAAGCCGAAATGTCTGGTGCAGCATTGTGATCCTGATCATCAGTGATAAATCTGACCAACGCTTAGCTCGATGGACGGTTCACCGAGCTAAGCGTGCGTTGCCTTCTATGAGTGGTGCCCTGTGACGTGGCTACTGTCTACAGATGCCCACTTCTGGGTGGGTAAGGGCACCAAGCCATCGCTTGGCGTGGCTACTGTCGACAGACGCCCACTTCTGGGTGGGTAAGGGCGCCAAGCCATCGCTTGACGTGGCTACTGTCGACAGTCGCCCACTTCTGGGTGGGTAAGGGCACCAAGCCATCGCTTGACGTGGCTACTGTCGACAGTCGCCCACTTCTGGGTGGGTAAGGGCACCAAGCCATCGCTTGACGTGGCTACTGTCGACAGACGCCCACTTCTGGGTGGGTAAGGGCACCAAGCCATCGCCTGACGGCATCATTGTCGCCAACGAGAACGGATCCAAGAACCCTCTGGGCAAGTACAACCGCAAGACGGTGGTGATCACGCTGCCGGACGAGCTGACCGTGTTCGACATCGACTACGTCAGCGTGTGGTGCGAGGACTTCTACGCCGACTTCGGCCACGTCAGGATCGACAAGCGTTCACTGAACGTGCCGCCCAGCCTGAAGATGCTGGGTGTCCGGCCTCAGGTGGGTGGGCCGGTTTGCCGACCCGAGCCGTGCGACCACCGTCCGACGCCGGCCCCCAGACCTGGTGCATGGGAAACCCGCAGCTAGATGCAATCTCGGAACGGCTGACAGGAAAATGCCGTGTGGATTGCCGCGGAGTATGACTGGTTTTCTGGACAGATCGAATGTGAGTTTTCAGCTCGGCAACTTCGGTGTGGAATTTCGTGTTCGGCTAAGGGACAGCTGCATATAGGTGAGTTTGTGCTGTCGCGCAAGGTATTGTCTGAGACGCTGGGCAGACTAGGGGAAGAAGCAGACTATTGCAGGCGGAGGATCGGACATCGTACCGCCGTGGTGGTCTACTCGTGGACCGATAGGGACTGCAACTGGAACTGAAACTGGAACTGCTCATGGCAGCCCGTGGGGGCTTCAT
Organism: Ashinkailepas kermadecensis; assembly: GCA_034440615.1. Taxonomy (NCBI): domain Eukaryota; kingdom Metazoa; phylum Arthropoda; class Thecostraca; family Neolepadidae; genus Ashinkailepas; species Ashinkailepas kermadecensis. The sequence continues at coordinate 4,292 of JAOTOM010000749.1, forward strand.
ACCGTGTCACTGCAGATGGATAAGTGTGATGTGGTGGTGTGAAAAGAATGTCGTCCAATAGCAATCCCATGAAACTGATTCTGAGTATACTTCAAAGGAGATATTGTTGTGCAAGTTTTATACAACTCATAATTTTAACTCCCTTCATGGATAGGAGCTGGAGCACCACCACTTTCCTCGGTTGATAGGCGGGCGGGCAGAAAACCACTACTGTATGGACCTACGAACGGAAAGAGAGAGCGAGAGCGAAAGGGACCGAGAGGATGCTGCGGGATTGTTGGCTCGTAGAATGGCGAAAAGTCACTGGCGTAACATTAGTCATTCGGTAGCGAGTTTCGCGACTTGCTTTCACCCTTGCACGGGTGCCAACAAAGAGTAGCTTACCGCCATCGGAGAGTGGCGGTATCGCTACAGATCAGGAAGCTGGACTTTTCTCTCTGACCGCCCGGCGGCCTTGAAACTCTGTGCCCGGCGGCATTACTGGTACGACCTCGCCGCCCATGAGTATCAAATCCTATTGACATCAAGCCTACGTACGGTGGCATGTGCTGGCTCTGCCAATGCATACTTATGTTCGATTTTACAGTCGATTCTTCCATCGTCTAGGATCTAAACGCTTTGATTCAATTATTTTGTCGCAATGTACCAGCTCGGAATTGTTGGCGGACCAAAGCTGTGGAAAAGATCACAACTGGCAGCACCCGTAATTGGCCATAATTGTGGACGCAAATGGTGTCTCAGAAAATATTGGGTTCAGTGAATAGTTCTTTCGGAGCATTGCTCAGACCAAATGTCTGGTAGAGTGGCTGCTGCAGATCCACATCTGGTGGAGTATCGCTGGAGATACACGATGGGTGGAATAGTTGCTAGAGATCCACGGCGAGTGGAATAGTTGCTGGAGATCTACGGCGAGTGGAATAGTTGCTGGAGATCTACTGACTGGAGTGGTTACGTAGGATCTGCAGACTGTTGGGATAGCTGCTTGGAATCCATGGGCAGGTGGATGTCTGCTGGAGATTCACGGCCGTGTGAGGTAGCTCCTGGGATCCACGGCCAGGTGGGATGCCTGCTTGATATTTACGGCGGGGTGAGGTAACTCCTGGGATCGATGGCCGGGTGAGGTAGCTCCTGGGACCCACGGCGGGGTGAGGTATCTCCTGGGATCGATAGCCGGGTGAGGTAGCTGCTGGGACCCACGGCCGGGTGAGGTTGCTCCTGGGACCCACGGCGGGGTGAGGTAGCTGCTGGGACCCACGGCGGGGTGAGATACCTCCTGGGATCGATAGCCGGGTGAGGTAGCTCCTGGGACCCACGGCCGGGTGAGGTAACTCCTGGGATCGATGGCCGGGTGAGGTAGCTGCTGGAATCAATTGTCAGCTGTGGAACTTCGCGAACTTGGGACGGCTACAGCTCCCTGCCGGCTCCAATGACCCTCACTGTTATTCGCTAGTCTATGAAATTGCACTAGCTCAAAACATGCTCGAAGCTGAGTCTCGATCGCATTCGCAAATCGCTAACTGAGACGGCATCGTGGCAAGTCGCCAATCATATAAAGCAAACCACATTTCGCACAGCATCAGCGTTGATAGCCGATCAGTGTACAATAATGAGCTACATATACTCGTATGTCTCATTCATTAACGTCACTCGTGACCATAAGGCATCACACCTGACTTGCGACTGATCATCTGAGCGACACTCTCGTCCAGTTCAGCCACTGTATTAGTTTCCTCTTACAGCAGTCGATGGCCGATTGGCCGTGTCTGGCCTGCCCGCACTCAATCACTGGTGGAAACTAGTGACTGGCTGCTGGTCCTGCCCGCTGCCCCCACTGGTGGAGATTAGTGATGGCGACGACGTGTCAGGACGTGACGTGTCGTGACGACGTGTCACCCACTGTGTCTGCGTACCAACCAGTCCTGCCCGCTGCCGCCGTTAACGGCACCTTCCGGTCGGTATCCGATGTGGTCCTGTCCCCAGCTGCTCTTCCGCGACGCGAATCTACATCGAGCTCTCCTTCGTGACGCTACCATATGCCGGGCTCTCCTGCGTGCCGTGCCTCTACCCCGAGCTCGCATCCATGACGTGACTATGCTCCAGCTAAATGAGATCTAGATCATCCTGCGCAACACGAATGCAAATAGCTGTTATGATCACTGGTACACTTTCTATACAGGTATGCGCCGGGTGGAGCCTCGTATTTTTTTTGTGAAGCCTGGGGTTCACAATCTTTGCTTTGGCTCTACTAACTTCTGGCTCTCAACGTGGGACCCTACGGGGTTGGCCCACCAGCCAATCTGGCAGCACTCATTGCCTCCATGCATTGGGCCCTGCCAACAACTTTCGAACTTCAACGGGTAAGTGTGAAGCATTGCTGGGCCTGCCATCCCAAGCACATTTAGTGGCCTTGCAGTACTTCACTGTAAAGTCGACCTTGCCGCTGCCGCTATAGCGGATACAGGCTATATCTATTGGGGAAGTACATTTGTTCCTGTGCCAATTAGCTCGGAGCAGCCATCAAGGCGGGTGGCCACACTCCAACCAGCAATCTGCTCACTTGTCCTGAGCGCAGGTGATCTATTATGCGGAGTGGCCACCTGATCGGGGGGAGAATAGCGTGACTAAAGCTCACAATCCGGTCCTTGTGCGCAGCGGCAGCGGGCGGCCACAGGCCCACCTGGGGCACATGGAGGAATGGCAGCGTCACGCAGGGGCAGTTGGGGGTATCGTAGTGTCACGGAGGGGGGGGCTGGAGTAGACTCTGTCACGCAGGGAAGCTGGGGTATCTTAGCGTCACGAAGGGGAAGCTGAACGAGAACCACGTCATGCAGGGCAGCTGGGGGTAGCGTACCGTCGAGGATGGGAGCTGGAGTAGAGCCACGTCAGGCAGGAGAGCTCTGTATATGCTCAGTACTGAGCATATTACCAGCAATATAGAGTACTAGCTGCAGTGAGGGAGTATGCTTATGGTGCAGCAGTGTTCTGTGTTGAACACGTTTGTGCGCTTCTTTCGACCTTCGCGTTGTGCATATTAATGACAAACTCTTAGAACATTTAGAGCAAAATATGCGAGAAAACATGTGGCGCCGAAAGAAAGTGGACTTCCTTTAGCATGGATCCTACCACTTGCAAACCTATGCATTGCACGTCTGGTCGTGAAGCAAACCGACAAGTGTTACATTGCACGCGCATTGCTCTGAAGTCTGCTAGCTGACCTTGCCCGGACCTCCGCCGGTGGTGTGACCCAGATCACGTGTTGCACCACAGGAAGGCCCAATCGAGCTACCGCTGAGCACGCAGTCTGGTTTCCCTCTGGAGGCACTTCGGAAATCATTCCGATCATGGGTCAAGCCCCGGTCGGTTCAGTCTGGTCGACCCGCAGCAGGACTTCCGACCTGGCGTGACCCGTGTGACTTATCTCGGGCCACGCCTGCCCCGGACGAGCCTAGTCGCTCTGACGGTGGGAGCCGCAGAGGCTGCCCAAGGTCGCGCTGCGTCCAATTCCGGTCGACCGCACCGCCGTGCGGAAGTCTCCAGAGGTCAGACACTCGAGAGCGCAGCCAGGCACGTCCACCGCTGCCTGCCGCCGGGGCGAACTGTGCCAGGTGGCTGCGTCTGTAATACCCGAGCACGTGCACAGCTCCACGTCCTGTTTGGCCGGGAGTGTAGCCACGTCCTGTTCGGCCGGGAGTGTAGCCACGTCCTGTTCGGCCGGGAGTGTGGCCACGCCCTGTTCGGCCGGGAGTGTAGCCACGCCCTGTTCGGCCTGGAGTATACCCACGCCCTGTTCGGCCGGGGAGTATACCCACGCCCTGTTCGGCCGGGAGTATACCCACGCCCTGTTCGGCCGGGAGTATACCCACGCCCTGTTCGGCCGGGAGTGTAGCCACGCCCTGTTCGGCCGGGAGTATACCCACGCCCTGTTCGGCCGGGAGTATACCCACGCCCTGTTCGGCCGGGAGTATACCCACGCCCTGTTCGGCCGGGAGTATACCCACGCCCTGTTCGGCCGGGAGTATACCCACGCCCTGTTCGGCCGGGAGTGTAGCCACGCCCTGTTCGGCCGGGAGTATACCCACGCCCTGTTCGGCCGGGAGTATACCCACGCCCTGTTCGGCCGGGAGTGTAGCCACGCACTGTTCGGCCGGGAGTATACCCACGCCCTGTTCGGCCGGGAGTATACCCACGCCCTGTTCGGCCGGGAGTATACCCACGCCCTGTTCGGCCGGGAGTATACCCACGCCCTGTTCGGCCGGGAGTGTAGCCACGCACTGTTCGGCCGGGAGTGTAGCCACGCACTGTTCGGCCGGGAGTATACCCACGCCCTATTCGGCCGGGAGTGTAGCCACGCACTGTTCGGCCGGAAGTGTAGCCACGTCCTGTTCGGCCGAAACAATTTGAGCAGCTATGCAAAAAGGTATAGTGGAGATAGGTCATGATCCGCCTAGTCGAATCCGTGGATGGAGCGCTGGCCTGCAAAGGTCTCCTCGTCGTGGCACAGCTGGTTAACGTTGGACTCTCTCAAAATTTTCCTATATACGTAACTGGAATTTCCCTATCTGGAGGTCCGCGTCAATGCAGCAAGTTCGCGTTTACCAACGAATCTGATTCCGCAAAGCCTCCAAGAATTCGAACGTTTTATTATTTTTAAACAGAAAGGTTATGAAGCTTTTCATCAACTCTGCAGGACTTACAGACTCTAAACTCAACTCTACGATATCTATGTCGCTAGGTTAAGCTGCATTGACTCTCCACAATATTGACCTCTCGGCCATTTTTGCACAGCGTAGCTGCTCACAAACGCAGGAGCAGTGCACACCATGAGCACCTGCGGAAGTACCACCGTCCGACACCCAGTCTGTCACTACACGCTTGTCACATGTTCAGCCGGCGGTACATCTACAGCAGCCCCCGCTCTAGCCGCATCACACACCGCGGACTGTCGGCCACGCTTGTCGCAGCCAGGGCTGCCGAGGACAGGCAGGCACCTAGCCGCCTTGTATTGCTCACGTCTGAGCCAAGAGGAACACTTCCTGGTGGACGCCGACGCCCATCAAAAGAACACGTCTCCATGTGCCAAGGCTTTCCGTCCAGCCGACATACAATTAAAAGCGTGGCGACTCTGATGTGGGACAAGGCTGTTCAGCAGTGCCCTGTGACCGGTGGCTGCAGACGCCGCCGACAAGGGCAGGAGCGGCACCCTGACCGGTGGCTGCAGACGCCGCCGACAGGGGAGGAGCGGCACCCTGTGACCGGTGGCTGCAGACGCCGCCGACAAGGGCAGGAGCGGCACCCAGTGACCGGTGGCTGCAGACGCCGCCGACAGGGGTGGGGGACCGGGGCGCGACGCCGCCGACAGGGGCAGGAGCGGCACCCTGTGACCGGTGGCTGCAGACGCCGCCGACAAGGGCAGGAGCGGCACCCTGTGACCGGTGGCTGCAGACGCCGCCGACAGGGGTAGGAGCGGCACCCTGTGACCGGTGGCTGCAGACGCCGCCGACAAGGGCAGGAGCGGCACCCTGTGACCGGTGGCTGCAGACGCCGCCGACAGGGGCAGGAGCGGCACCCTGTGACCGGTGGCTGCAGACGCCGCCGACAAGGGTAGGAGCGGCACCCTGTGACCGGTGGCTGCAGACGCCGCCGACAGGGGTAGGAGCGGCACCCTGTGACCGGTGGCTGCAGACGCCGCCGACAAGGGTAGGAGCGGCACCCGTGACCGGTGGCTGCAGACGCCGCCGACAGGGGTAGGAGCGGCACCCTGTGACCGGTGGCTGCAGACGCCGCCGACAAGGGTAGGAGCGGCACCCAGTGACCGGTGGCTGCAGACGCCGCCGACAAGGGTAGGAGCGGCACCCTGTGACCGGTGGCTGCAGACGCCGCCGACAAGGGCAGGAGCGGCACCCTGACCGGTGGCTGCAGACGCCGCCGACAAGGGCAGGAGCGGCACCCTGTGACCGGTGGCTGCAGACGCCGCCGACAGGGGCAGGAGCGGCACCCTGTGACCGGTGGCTGCAGACGCCGCCGACAGGGGCAGGAGCGGCACCCTGTGACCGGTGGCTGCAGACGCCGCCGACAGGGGTAGGGCGGCGCCCTGTGACCGGTGGCTGCAGACGCCGCCGACAAGGGTAGGAGCGGCACCCTGTGACCGGTGGCTGCAGACGCCGCCGACAAGGGCAGGAGCGGCACCCTGACCGGTGGCTGCAGACGCCGCCGACAAGGGCAGGAGCGGCACCCTGTGACCGGTGGCTGCAGACGCCGCCGACAAGGGTAGGAGCGGCACCCTGTGACCGGTGGCTGCAGACGCCGCCGACAAGGGCAGGAGCGGCACCCTGACCGGTGGCTGCAGACGCCGCCGACAAGGGTAGGAGCGGCACCCTGTGACCGGTGGCTGCAGACGCCGCCGACAAGGGTAGGAGCGGCACCCTGTGACCGGTGGCTGCAGACGCCGCCGACAGGGGCAGGAGCGGCACCCTGTGACCGGTGGCTGCAGACGCCGCCGACAAGGGCAGGAGCGGCACCCTGTGACCGGTGGCTGCAGACGCCGCCGACAGGGGCAGGAGCGGCACCCTGTGACCGGTGGCTGCAGACGCCGCCGACAAGGGTAGGAGCGGCACCCTGTGACCGGTGGCTGCAGACGCCGCCGACAGGGGTAGGAGCGGCACCCTGTGACCGGTGGCTGCAGACGCCGCCGACAAGGGTAGGAGCGGCACCCTGTGACCGGTGGCTGCAGACGCCGCCGACAGGGGTAGGAGCGGCACCCTGTGACCGGTGGCTGCAGACGCCGCCGACAAGGGTAGGAGCGGCACCCTGTGACCGGTGGCTGCAGACGCCGCCGACAAGGGCAGGAGCGGCACCCTGTGACCGGTGGCTGCAGACGCCGCCGACAAGGGTAGGAGCGGCACCCTGTGACCGGTGGCTGCAGACGCCGCCGACAAGGGTAGGAGCGGCACCCTGTGACCGGTGGCTGCAGACGCCGCCGACAGGGGCAGGAGCGGCACCCTGTGACCGGTGGCTGCAGACGCCGCCGACAAGGGTAGGAGCGGCACCCTGTGACCGGTGGCTGCAGACGCCGCCGACAAGGGCAGGAGCGGCACCCTGACCGGTGGCTGGCGAGTGATTAGTGTGGAGCACCGTGAGTCTCGTGTAGCTGGCAGCCGAGGTGGCGACACGGTCTCGCCAGTGTTTGCATGTCGACACCGTGTGGAGGGTGGCACGGCCTCCGACTCCGACTAGGATGGATTCGGCCGCGGTCATGCATGGCAGATCATGGTGCACGCGGTCTTAATGTGCACCTGCAAAATCGATTGAATATTCACATCGAACGTGACCTTGCACTGTGCAGTGTGCCGCGATTGCCCAACGGTCGCATCCTTTTGTTATCCTTGAAACACGGATGGTGAAATTGCGTCTGCCTGATTTAATGATGTTCTGCCTATTAATACTCTTGTAATAATCGCCAAAGTTGAACTAACCCCAAAAATAGTTCCAATGTCGATAATAATGCGGATAATAATAATAATCGTAATAATACAACATACGTAATAATACGATATACGAAATAATACATATATATACGATATAATACACGTAATCATAATAATACGATAATAGTAATCATTAGTTATTGTATTATATTAAGTTAGTCGTACCAATGAATCGTGATTTCATTCAATGAACCTTCTCTGGTAACCATTATTGGGCACAATATATGGTGGTTTCACTCCCGCCTCCGATGTATTTCCCGAGCATCTCCATCAGAGGACTGTGGCTGCCACACATCCACAACTTCACCCTGCAGCAAGATCGAGCCGCAGTAGAAATGCCCCCTGTCGGCGTGTCTCAAGAAAAATAGTGGCATTTATATTTTTAATCGAGGAATAACTCAATAACTCTATGAGAGAGATCAGATGTCCCAAACAGCTGAGTATCAACAGCGTCGTCCAAGTAGCGCAAAGATGTATTCAGCATTGTCTATCAGTAAACACCTTTGTGTTGCTTGTGTTCGTACAAGTCGACCAATATCACGTTTGATTTAATTGGATACATGAAAACTAATCGTCTCGGGTGAACTGTGGCATTTCAAGCAGAATTCGGCCTGAAATGGCTTGCAAAGTGTGCAAATATTACGTTGGTGCTCGGCAAACTGTGGCAGTTGCATTGGTGGCCGTGGCAGTTGCACTGGCCGTGACAGTGGTAGTTGCAAATGGTGGCATTGAGACGGTCGTTCTGGCATGCACTTTGTGTTGAAAAAGATTACTCTAGCACAACCGAGATCAATTAACCATGGATAATTTGCTGATTCGACCGTCTGGTTATCTTTTTAAATAAAAAGTGAATTTCAAACATGTCTGCGCATTACCTGCAGCAGAACACGCACAACCTACAGCTCAGGTCAAAATACGCCAAGCATGCCTCCAGAAATGAGGTCATAGCCGAGTAGCCGGACACCTAACTTCTTGAAAAATCCGCGTCAAGTGTGTTATCAGTCTTGCAAAGCGGCAACTGGCTGTAGCGCGCGAGTTTCGCACTGCCTTGGAGACGTACGGTAGGGGTGGATCCACGGAATCTTGAGGTTTAATAACTGAAACTGGGACTGGACCCACGTGTTTTCCACCCCTCAGAAAATGTTAAAAGAAAATGTACATTATTTTACGTTTTGGATATTTTCGGAAAACTTTCCAGACAAAATTCACGATTTTGAAGCCGTATATCGGGACTCCAAACCAATCATAAATGGACTATGCGTGCTAAAATATCTCTGTTCGACAAGTTTTACTTCGTCCGTATTATATCCCCTGGACATCATGGAATACGGCCTTGTGTACATGTTAATGCACCAGTTACCTTGCACCAAAAGAAACGTTAGACCGAATACAATGCAAGCCCGAATATAACTTTTTTAGACTTGCAACTCTGCAGCGACTCACCTTGGAAATACGCATCGAGTATGAACAAACGGCTTAATTCTTAGTTATTCGCATGCGAGTTTTAATTATAATTCCAATACCATAGCAGTGGTGAATGTCGCTTCGAAGCCGTCGTCCCGCAACAAACAGAAAGCTATTGTCGGCGAACCGAGGTTTGACGTGACTAATGGCACATCATTTGCAGTTTTTTTTGTCTCCGATTGCTGACATTTCATGTTATTATATATTCTGAGCAGTTGTCGTACCAACTTGTCATGGTCCAGTCAGGTTATTGACCCTGATTGATTTCCGACTACCTCCTTCGGTAAACATTGCATCCCGTTGCACTTTGCATGCCCGGAGTTCAAATTCGGAGACCATGTTTATCCTTGGAAGCTTCAGATAAATCATTTGCAGATCTTTTAAGTGTATTATGCTTAGATGCTGGTTTGTTGCAATCCTATGCTATATCCTCTTTTTTTAGTTCGCCGCTCTATCTTGGAACGGACACTGTGCACGATCGCCGACAACGCACTTTTCGGGAGGGTGTGACTTTTGACCTGCTCTGGTGGATCTCTGTCTGACTGAAAATAAAATGAACCACCATCAAATATCGAATCGGTCTTATACTACGCAATGTGCTGTTCCTTCCGTGACTTCATCTTAATTGCGGCTCAAAAGACGAGGCTTTGCGGCTCAATGACAACCTCCCTTTTCGGATGTTCAGCCTGACCAGGCTCACTCGGTAGATTTGGAATAACTTGCAAGAATCTGACCTACCAGTGCCATATTCACCAGATTCTCAGTGCCATACATCGCTCCATCTGTCCTGCATGTCACGACAAATGGTAAGCTATTCATGACATATTCCGAGGACTATCGGCGAGTCGTAGGCCTTGCAAAGCGGGTTGTGGAACGGCTATAGCACCAATGCGCCATCCTATATTTAGCAATCTGAGAACCGCTTCACTGGCGCGCCCAATGTGATGGTGTCCGACAATGGTCTTTCATGGCGTGAACCTTGGCTTACTGACGCCTGCTTGAACATTGTCCAGGGACAATCATCTGCTGAGGTCACGGTTAACAACGTGGTGCTCTAAAGTGTGGTGTCTATCAAGCGCACGCAGTGTGCTATCTCTCCGGAACTGTGCCCGCAACGCCAACCCAAATGGCATATCGGCCTCGCTACTGCAATTATTTACAGCTATGAGGTTTAGCGATCAAAGGCTTTGCGCTCGTACAAAGTCCTTTGCCTGACTCGCACTGCATATTAACTCTACGTTTGCTATGGAAGTGTACAGCCTCGCCATATCAACGCCATAGCCTATGTACGTGTGGTGGCAGGGTCTGAAGTTCGGCAGCTGATGGGTGTCTGGCACCACATTTAATGCCTGGTCACCAGGCCATGAATTAATGCGCTACAGTCACGTCATCTTCTCGAATTCTGGATTCGTTTCCGGCGTTATTAAAAGTTTATCGGTGTTCTCATGATACTCTGAAATGTATCTTCCAAAACGCCTTCGTGATTGTGAAAGCAATAGAGGGCGTGGAAGTTGCCTTGGTGGTTGCGTATGGTCCCAGCATATTGATGACACGGTTGCCTTGTTTTCACTTTCACCAGTGATCGTACACATACTTTCAACGATATATTTCTACATTCACTGCCTATACTAGCTCGTGTTTTCAATGCGGCTGAGACATCGTGAAAATGAATTCAAAGCAGTTTCGTGAACGCAATAGAAATGATGAATAGAAAGTGATCGTTATCAGGCACGCAATCGGGGCTTTCTAGAAGGCCAAGACTCTTCAAATCTGGTACCGTGATTAGGTGGATGTTAATTAGGAAAATATAAATTGCCGGAAAACAAAGATTGCAATTGAACCGAAAGTCACTGAACTAATTAAGCTAAAGCCATCCTGAATTAAAATACGTCTGTTCAGTCCATTGGCAGGAACCAGATCAGTTATGGTACCGGTACGCCGGGATCATGGGAGTTGCACCAGTTATCCTTATCACACCGGGTCATGAAATTGTCACCGTTGCGTTGTTGTTGCCTTCCCTAGTCACCACATCTAGTATCCTCACTTTTTATCTGTATGTTTTCATCTAATCCATAATCACTTCCGCCACTTTCCATATTTGTTCAATGATTTGCGGATACTGAATATATGGAAATATGACTACACAGGTGGCTTTAGTGTGTAGTATTGTTGAGTACTGGACGGCGGACGTGCGACACTCTACCATTCCCTGTAGCATGCCATGTTGAGTACTGGGCGGCGGACGTGCGACACTCTACCATGCCCTGTGGCATGCCATGTTGAGTACTGGGCGGCGGACGTGCGACACTCTACCATGCCCTGTAGCATGCCATGTTGAGTACTGGGCGGCGGACGTGCGACACTCTACCATGCCCTGTGGCATGCCATGTTGAGTACTGGACGGCTGACGTGCGACACTCTACCATGCCCTGTGGCATGCCATGTTGAGTACTGGACGGCGGACGTGCGACACTTACCAGCTTGGCTCTTTGAGTACTGGACGGCTGACGTGCGACACTCTACCATGCCCTGTGGCATGCCATGTTGAGTACTGGACGGCGGACGTGCGACACTCTACCATGCCCTGTGGCATGCCATGTTGAGTACTGGACGGCTGACGTGCGACACTCTACCATGCCCTGTAGCATGCCATCATCCAGGCGCGCGGCTGGGTTGTTTTCTGGGCAGGCGGTCATGTGTGTTGATCTTGTCGGGTTGTTTTTTCTTGGCGGGTCGTCGACCTAGACAAACACCCCAGACCCACCACGCCTGGATGGATGGATGGATGAAGTTGATTGGATGCTCGAAGTTGATGCAGAGCATACCTGTTGCAATCACTTCTGCCGAGGACCCCTTTAGGTTTGCACCTCGACTTCGTGTCGACACTTGACGGGGGTGGGCCCGGTAGGTGACCCTCTCCTTGGCTGCACTACCTTTGTCACGCCACGTGCCCTGCCTTCACTTGCGGCACGTCACTGACTGATCTGCTGCCGTTCACAGACGAAGCTGAACTGTGAGGTGCTGGACTCTGAGTCGTCGATGGAGGTGCGCTGGGCAGTTGCGGGCGAATCCATCGTAATGCAGCTGGTCAGCAACTTGGGTCAGTGTCTTGATGTCGCTGGGTCAGCAACTTGGGTCAGTGTCTTGATGTCGCTGGATCAGCAACTTGGGTCAGTGTCTTGATGTCGCTGGGTCAGCAACTTGGGTCAGTGTCTTGATGTCGCTGGGTCAGCAACTTGGGTCAGTGTCTTGATGTCGCTGGGTCAGCAACTTGGGTCAGTGTCTTGATGTGGCTGGGTCAGCAACTTGGGTCAGTGTCTTGATGTGGCTGGGTCAGCAACTTGGGTCAGTGTCTTGATGTGGCTGGGTCAGCAACTTGGGTCAGTGTATTGATGTAGCTGGGTCAGCAATTTGGGTCAGTGTATTGATGTAGCTGGGTCAGCAATTTGGGTCAGTGTCTTGATGTGGCTGGGTCAGCAACTTGGGTCAGTGTATTGATGTAGCTGGGTCAGCAATTTGGGTCAGTGTCTTGATGTGGCTGGGTCAGCAACTTGGGTCAGTGTCTTGATGCACCTGGGTCAGCAACTTGGGTCAGTGTCTTGATGTAGCTGGGTCAGCAATTTGGGCCAGTGTCTTGATGTAGCTGGGTCAGCAACGTGGGTTAGTGTTCTGATGCAGATGGGTCAGCAACTTGGGTTAGTGTTCTGAATCAGTTAGTAATATGTCTGAGTCAGTGAGTCGGCTTGTTCTGGTTGGCTGGTCAGGAGATTGGGTCGGCTGGTCAGGAGGTTGGGTCGACTGGTCAGGAGGTTGGGTCGACTGGTCAGGAGGTTGGGTCGGCTGGTCGAGAGGTTGGGTCGGCTGGTCGAGAGGTTGGGTCGGCTGGTCGAGAGGTTGGGTCGGCTGGTCGAGAGATTGGGTCGGCTGGTCAGGAGGTTGGGTCGGCTGGTCGAGAGGTTGGGTCAGCTGGTCGAGAGGTTGGCTCGACTGGTCGAGAGGTTGGGTCGGCTTCTGACCGGTCTGAGTCAGATAATTACCCGAGAGATATCGGTGTGTCAGCCAGTATCGGCGGTCAGCGACTGGGTTAACTCCAGTCAAGGGCCGGCCAGTTGCAAAGGCGCTAATCGCGATGGGTTCCGAGCATGAACACTACCTAATGTTTGGTCTGAAAGTCCAACATGTTACTTCCTTGAAAAGCAACCTACCCGGCCGACGATCAAGCGGAAATACTACTTCGATAAATTATTTTCCTAGCACACAGTACAGAAAGGATAAATCTTCGGCACGCACCAACTACCATGTCTTGATACTTTCCCGGGGAAAACCTGCATTCTTGTTTCCTGGCTACAGTCTATTTTCCTATCGTCTTTTCCTGATCAGATCGCGACTCCAGACCACCGCAAAAAGTCTCTGAATTTTCCGGCGCAACGCACAGCTGCATGCGAACATAACCTTGAAGTGTATATGACTGTGCATAGGACATGTGTTATTGTTGCTCTGGTGCCGGGTAGAATGCGGAAGGAAGACTATGGCCATATTATCTGAGGGTCCACTAGCTGTCACTATGAATGGTATATTGAATGTACCTGTTGAGCATTGTTGCTGGGTTTTCTGGCCCGGAGTCGCCGACCAATGGACTCTCCTGACATCCAAATCGCTAGGCAGGGCTGTCCCAGCACATCGGCGCCAGCTGCGGAAGCTTACAGAATACATGGAATGCACATGCTTATGCACACACAGACACACAGACACACAGACACACAGACACACAGACACACAGACACACAGACACACAGACACACAGACACACACACACACACACACACACACACATATACATACACATACATACGCATACACACATACATATATATATATATATATATATATATATATATATATATATATATATATATATATATATATATATACATGCATACTTATATATATATATATATTAGTGATTATTTCACGCCTGGTAATTAGTATTAGTCGGCCTACAAACCACCCATTCGGCCAGGACTGCCTACCACGTCTGCTCTTTGTCGGCCAAGGTGCCTCGACGGACTAATTATGATGCAACTGTAAAAATCCACTCCGTGCATTCCAGACAGACTGGTCACTATGGTGGCGTTCAGCGAGAACGTCGAGTACCAATCGGCAGCAGTGTGCTGCGTAGACTGGTCCACAAACTGTGATCAACACACCTCAGACGGTTGTTATCGTAGACTGGTCCACAAACTGTGCCACCAACATACCTCAGACGGCTGTTATCGTGCAGTGACCGGGACGTAGACTAGTCCACAAACTGTGCCACCAACACACCTCAGACGGCTGTCCTACTCTTGCGGCGCCCGGGACGTACCAATTGGTCCACAAATTGGTGACGCAACATAACTCAGACGGTCGATTATCGTAAGACCGGTAACCAACAAACTGTAACCAACACACCTCAGATGGCTGTTATCGTGCGGCGACCGGGACGTAGACTGGTCCACAAACTGTGACCAACACACCTCAGACGGCTGGTAGACTGGTCCACAAACTGTGACCAACACACCTCAGACGGCTGTTATCGTGCAGCGACCGGGACGTAGACTGGTCCACAAACTGTGACCAACACACCTCAGACGGCTGTTATCGTGCAGCGACCGGGACGTAGACTGGTCCACAAACTGTGACCAACACACCTCAGACGGCTATTATCGTGCGGCGACCGGTCTTGTACTCCTTCAAAAAGAGTGTTACCCCGTAGCGACCGGGATGTCTTGTACTCCTTCCAAATCAGTTATCCTCTCACGGCGGGACGTCTTGTACTCCTTTTAGGCGTGAACCCCACTAACCCATTAGCCCTCGTGCCCGGTATGACGAATAAAGTGACCTGCGGTTCTTGCACCTACAAACCCACCACGACCCTGATCTCCTGTGACCTGTGACCTCTGGTTGTGACGTTCAGCCGACGGCGAGTACATGGCGTTCGGTCTGAGCGGCGACGCCCGCCACAGCACCATGGTCGGCGGTGACGTGGTGGTGGCGTGGCTAGACCGCAGCTCCGGCCAGGGCTACGCGCACGACTACTACCTGCAGGCAAAGTCGCAGTGTGCCGGCGGCAAGGGCTCCTGCCCGGACGTCAACATCAGGGTAGGTGCCGAGCGGCTGCTGCAGGCCACCAGCAGTGGGGCCACGCGTGGCTCGGGCTCGGGCCTCGGGCCTGCCGGCAGAACTGGCCCTGGACTGCAGGTTCTCTGCTACGGAGCAAAATGCACCATTCACTCTAGGCTGGTGACCGTAAGCTGACTGGGGACGAGTGGTCTAGGGGGAAAATTCCTCTTTCCCAAAAAAAAAATTTTTTGTTTTAATTTCAGCTGTCGCTCTCGCCCGACCATCAACGACGCTATACTCAAGTACTCGTAAAACACATAACCACCGTAACTACTCTTCAGCTAATCCAGATTTCGCTCGCGCATCTCCCTCCCCGTCAACTTCGATGTTCACTGATGCTGAGCACATATGTGTGAATGCTCATGGGTCACGTGCTGGTAAATGATACGGTGCCACTCTGTGTAAGACACGGACGAGAGAGAATCGGACATACTGTTCCTTTCTAGTCTCGCTGGGCCAACAATAAGCCTTGCCATGAATGGCAGTCGCCCCTTGCCTAGTCAGCTGCTAAGCTGCTGTGCTACGAGTATCTGCCCTGCTCTGGCTGTCTGCGCTCCCCATAAATGTCACCTATTTAGGGCAATGTCGTATGTGTGCCTCTTAGTGGCTCTTCCTTCACAGGGAATTCAAAGCCTTTGTCTGACTGTGGCTTGCTGAACATTTTAATGTACTTGATAATCCTTAACGTATTTTCAGGGCAGAGACTTTTCTCGAAGTGAAATAGCTACCACGACAATGGCCAAAGATTGCCTAACACACCATAGGCTCGTTATCGGTGACGCTTCTTTTCTTGCCATGTAGCCGATATTTGGTGTTAAGCCCAGCTGGCGCGGCGTGTCTGGGCCACGTTTGCACGTAGCCGATGTTTGGTGTTTGTAGCCGATATTTCGTGTTAGGCCCGCCCGTTCGTGTCTGGGCCACGTTTGTACCAGGGGAAAATACTGACGATATGATAACGGCGAGAGTTCCACGTCATCTGTTTTCAACAATTACGACCGAAAGCCGGCAGTCCTTCAGCGACCTGAAAGTCTACCTTGGTCGCCTCGCCAGCCCGACCATGCTGATTTGGGAGGTCTGCAATCGTGCACAGACATAGCGCAAAATTACAGGACACGCAAGAACATGTTGGAATGATTTCACGAGTTGAGGCTCCTACCAATCCCAGGTTCCCCCATAATGTTTCAGTTCGAGTTCAGAATTGAGCCTAATGTCATGTCTTCTAGTTATGATTACCAACAGTCAACGCTGAGCTCGGGAGCCGACAACCACGACCACAAAGTCCTCGAGCCTCGCACGCCCTTTTTTGTGTCACGAATGCCAGTTTCACTGGCTTTGCAGGCTGTGGAAGCCAAACAAATATGTCCTCATTTGCGGCGTGCCAGACTGCTGGGTTTCATTGTGACATATCCCTATGCGCAACTTTTAGCATGCCAATAATTCCTCAGTGGCTCCCCGGTCCATTAGTCATGTTGAAAGTTAATCAAATAACACGGCTTAACACGCGCACGTCCGGGGGGGAGGGGCAGATATCTGCCCCTCCCTGCGGTTTTCCCTAATTTGCCGCCATACTAATTGGGTTAGCAAGGCCAAACCTCGTATGGCTGCTCATTAGTCTTTTCCGCATATCCTCAGAAATTTTTGACCCTGGGTCATCTCAAGTCAGGTCACCAGGTCAGGCGAAGTGACCCAACATCCCTCGGAATCTAGGTGGCATCACTTCCACAATAATTTGGCGATTGATTTCAAACTTATAACACGTCATGATCTCATCAGGGACTATAATATATATCGTTTTTTTTTCGTAGAATTGATCTGAGGTCAGGTCGCGGCCATGGCTTCCCCCACTATAGGCCTATGGTAAAATATATAAATGTTTGCTGGTTACATATTTGCTCTCGGAATGACCTCACAACGGTCATGGCGTGTAGTTGGAAGCTATTCTCAATGTTACCGCTGACATTTTTGCTCAGTGACCTCACCAAGGTCATCTGAGGTCACCTGAGATCACTAGCATATTTATGCGCATTATATCGCACTGCATTGAGCTAGAAGGCTAAAATTACCGTCATTGTGCTTATATCGCCAAGACGTGTCGATTGATACATTACATGACCTCCCTAGGCTACCTCATGACCTTGACCTGAGGTCATAGTTTCGGAGTTGACCTGACCTTAAATCACTCAGCGTATTGTCGATAGCACATTTGAGGGGCTATCGAATAGCATTCGCTGTTTGTTTCTATCTGTTACAGGTCCTGAGATATGTGTCAATATCAGAGGGTCCCACCCGATCTGGTCGAATTTGACCTATGATGACCCAGTGACCTAAATATGGACCTGAGCGAAAAAATGACCGACATACTTTCAATAGAGCTTGTCACCAGCTATCCAACGCCGTTTTCCGCCTGTCGCTACCTAGCATAGTTCTGGAGATCTTAGGGGGGGGGACAGACATCTGCCCCCCCGGACCGGCGAAGTTGGCGCGGACCGCCGAACGTGCGAATGTTAAGCATACATGCTTAAATGTGGCCGAAATCCAGTGAGACGTTCTACATTAGTAATTCTTCCATCTCCCCTTCTCGGAATTCCCTATATATAGCACAGCTCGTGTACAAATGTGTGGCGCTCAGGCAGCATGCAGCTCCCTCACCAAAACCTAACTCCCCCAGGGCGGCAAGAACGGCGTGCGTCTGCTCAACTCGGCGCTCATCAACGGCTTCTCGATGCTGACGTTCCAGCGGCCGCTGGCGGCCACCGACGGTCTGGACGGCACCATACTCGCCAACGGCTCGCAGCCGGTCATTTGGGCCGTCGGACCCGTCAACTCGGCCGGCGAGACCAGCTACCACAGCAAGCGCACCAGCGGTGACCTGTTCCTCGACTTCGGCCGCACGCCCACTTGGAACTGCGCCGTGTCCAGCGGCAAGGGCGCGGCGGTGGCCCGGCCGACACCGACGGCGCGCCCGCGGCCGGTGCGGCCCTGGGCCATCCCGTCCATCAAGTGCGACGAGCCAGAGGACGGCGTGTTCTACGCCCAGATCGGGCCGACCGGGGGCGCGCGCGGCTACCAGGCCATCACGGGCCGCGTCGGCTGGGGCATCGCCTGGTACATCAACGGCCTGCTGGTCCCCGAGATCAACGTGGTTCGCGGCAAGAGGTACACGTTCGTGGTGGAGGGCGGCCTCGACCCGGAGCGGTCGGCCAAGTTCCACCCGCTCTACATCACCGACGACTCCACGGGAGGATACGAGTTTAAGAGCGACGCAGAGCGACAGGTAAGCAAGTGTGCTGCCGAGGAACGACTGAGCGCGTACAATTATAAATAGCATTAGATAATGTTATCTGCTAAATATAAGTGGTCAGATTTCAGATGCTAGATCATTGAAATCTTCTCCATGGGGTGGCACTTTACGAAGCAATGATGGATATAAACGAGAAGGTGTTTGCTTGTTTAGTTCAAACGTTGGGCTCTGTGCCTGCCAGGAGGTCAGGGTGTTCCCCGGCGTAATTCCCTGTTTGTTTGGTCCTAACATTTTCCTCTGTGCCCGCCAGAACGTCAGGGTGTTCGCCGGCGTGTCGTTGGGCCGCGACGGCCGACCTCAGCCGACAGCATCCGGCCGGCTCTGCTCGTGGAAGGAGAGCCCCGACCAGCCGGCCGACCAGCACGGCTCGTTCGGCTCCTACCAGCGTACCCTGCAGCTGGAGTGCGAGGAGGGTCTGCCGGGCACTCTCCAGTGGACGCCTGACGCCAACACACCCGACACGGTCTACTACCAGGTGAGGCCGGCCGGGCACTCTCCAGTGGACGCCTGACGCCAACACACCCGACACGGTCTACTACCAGGTGAGGCCGGCCGGGCACTCTCCAGTGGACGCCTGACGCCAACACACCCGACACGGTCTACTACCAGGTGAGGCCGGCCGGGCACTCTCCAGTGGACGCCTGACGCCAACACGCCCGACACGGTCTACTACCAGGTGAGGCCGGCCGCCCGCTGGTGCAGACCTAGCCACTGGTCACCTGGCCCGGCGGTGGTGACTGGTCACCTGGTCCGGCGGTGGTGACTGGTCACCTGGTCCGGCGGTGGTGACTGGTCACCTGGCCCGGCGGTGGTGACTGGTCACCTGGCCCGGCGGTGGTGACTGGTCACCTGGTCCGGCGGTGGTGACTGGTCACCTGGCTCGGCGGTGGTGACTGGTCGCCTGGCCCGGCGGTGGTGACTGGTCACCTGGCCCTGCGGTGGTGACTGGTCACCTGACCCGGCGGTTGCAGCTGAGTCATCTGTAGTTCTGATGTGTCATCCGCGGTGGTACATGGCACCCTCTGGTGTCGTCCGGGTACACTGCAGCCCTGGTATCACCTGGGACTGCCCCGGCACCGTCTGCTGCGCACATTATCGGTTAATTGTCTAGCTGCGGTGGGCAGCAATATAAATATTCACCTTCGGTTATATTTGTTGTGTTGTCAAATCTATTATAGAAGTGAACACGTGTGTGCCTGGCAATTTGTGCCTTCTCCCGAGGATGATGTATTTGGTGCAATCTACGGCGTGTTGTCACCAATTGTACTGGATTATGCTGCGCAAATCATCTCAGCAGGCGAGCACCAATTATTCGGTAATATCTAAGAGTTTAACCTTGGAGTACACTGCAAAAAATTAACGCCTGTAGATATTGCAAGTTCATGTGCAGTGGTTGGCGGTAACGGACATGTTGGATCATCCAATTAAATAACTGGACTTTGTTTCAGTGCTACACCCATCGCCATCTGGGCTGGAAGATCAATGTGGTTGACTCCTGTGGATCTGAAGGTATTTACGTCGAAAGTTACGGCTAACCGAGCTATTTGGGCTTTTTTTTAGTACGCTGCTTACTAACCCAGTACCGCGCGCTAAGCTGCCAGCCTGTCTGCAGGGTGTTATTACTGGTAGTGAATACCGTGGTGATGTATTTGGTGCACTCAACGGCGTGATGTCACCAGTTGTGCTGGATGACACCACTGGCGGTCATGAAAGAGGTTCGATGATCCTCTGCAGATATTCCTTGTACAATTTGCTTGCAGGTTTTCGATAATCCTCTGGTCAGTGGCACCTCCTTTATGTAGGAATGTGCTGACGAGTCTCCTCGAAAGTTCTCGAGTTCAACACATTGCTGTTCAAGTTATGGTGTGTCATTGGACGACCCGCCAACAACCTATGTTCTGCCAAACGTGGTCAATAAGGCCGCCTGTGTATATCACTGCAGCGTGGTGGCGTCCTTTCGCCTCCGCTGGTCCCTGTCGTTCTCTCCCCTGGCTGGTGAATTGTGGCTAAGATAGCAATTGGGTCTGTCGCAGTTGTGACCAGCTAGGTCACCTGCGCGACCTAATATGGCCGTACAACCAGACACAAACTGCTCAGACAAGCGGTGACCTGCGTGGACTGTTTTTGACCTTGCTGTACCCGCACCTGACCTCTGCTGTGCCTTAGCCGACCTCTGCGTGACTGGAACGCCGTGTGTTGCAGCAGCAGACTACTTTGACGACTACTATTACGACAACGCTGTCCCCCAACAAAGCGCTATCGTGGAGCAGACCGTCCCCAACAGTCTAGCCCGACCCCAGCCCGACTCTGCCGCCAATCAGACCCCATTGGAGCGCCAGGAGCGCTACCCAAAACCCGGGCTAAGCAGGTCGCCCGTGTTGCCCCCGCCGGACGTGGCAGACCCACCGACACCGGCTGAGCATCGGCTGGCGCCAGTTACCTTCCAGCAGAGCAGCCCGCCCGCCCCTGGCCGACCCGCAGACAGAGTCGGCCCGTCGGCGGCAAGGCCCAACTTCGGCTTTGGCTTGCGCCGCAAGCCACAGTCGGCGTCAAACACGATGAACGTGGCTGTAGTTCCGCACGGCGTGCCGGTGCCACCAGAGCTGGGGCCGGGCTTCTTCGGCCCGCCACCCGAGGGCATCTCGGTGGCCAACTTCGAGAATCCCGGCGGCGGCGCCAAGCCAGCGGCCGGGGCGCGTTTCCAGAGCCCCCCGCGCGGCGTTGACCGAGGGCCGGGCCGGTGGCCGCCGCTTGAACAGCAGGTGGTCGGTGTGCGCCGACCCGCTCGGCCACAGGCGGGCCGGCCGCGGCGGCCGCATCCCAAGCCAGTGCCTGAGGCGGCGCAGCGCGTCGGTCGGCCGACCACCCGCCAGCCGCTGCCGTCTGTGGTGTTCGGCCGACCGGTGGCGGACGCCGGCCGAGTGTACAGCCGCTCGCCGGAGCACCCTGGCTTCCAAGCGCCGCCACCGCCGCCGCCGCCGCCCCCGCCGCCCGGACACCGGTTCGACGCCGACCACATCGTGCTGGAGACTGGGTTCGAGCCGGTCAAGCACAGCGACCGCAACAACCCGCCGCTGGCGTTCGAGGTCGACGGTGACGTGACGGGCGACGAGGACCGCTGGACGGACAACCTGGTCACCAAGAAGACTGGCGGGCAAAGCGCGGCCGGCTTCCGGCCGTACCAGCCGCAGTACGTGGCGCCGTACAGTGTGACGGGCAGTCTGCCGCGGCCGGCTAACATTCCCCTGCCCGTGTCCGTGGTGCCGGTGGGGCCGTCCGACCCGGCTGATCGCCGCCGCCGTCCGCCGGCGCAGGCGTCACAGCCGTCACGGACACCGCAGGCTGCCCACCTGGTGGAGGCCGCCCCACAGGTGGAGGCGGCCGCCCACACAGAGTCCGAGGTGCCGCTGCCGCCACACCTCACGCAGGACATCCTGGTGGGCGCCGTCGTGTTCCGGCCCGATGAGGACCCGCGTGCCGTGCAGATCCGGCGTCGGCAGCAGCAGCAGCAGCGGCAGCAGCAGCAGCAGCAGCAGCAGCAGCAGCAGCAGCAGCAGCAGCAGCAGCAGCAGCAGCAGCAGCAGCAGCGGCAGCAGCAGCAGCAGCAGCAGCAGCAGCAACAGCGGCGGCCGGCGGCGCGGCCCGGCCTGTTCGGAGGCGCCGGCTCGTTCCTCAGCGGTCTGTTAGGTTACATCCCGGGTCTGGGCGGCGGTCGGCAGCCGCCGCGCCGGCGCCAGCACGCGCCGCCGCCGCGCTACAGCGGCGCCAACCCCCACCGCCTGCTGGAGGTGAGCCGGGACAAGCTGCCGCCGTCGGCCCAGTCCCGCCTCGCGCCCGTCGACGAGGCCTGGCCGACCTACGACGAGCACGGCCCGGAACACGTAGCTGTGGAGGAGCAGCAGCCCGCGTATGGCAACCAGCAGCAAGACTACTCTGACCAGACGTCATACCAGCCCGCAGAGTACCACGAGGCAGAGTACCAGCGGGCGGCAGCCGTTGAGCCGCCGGCGCACGCGTCCCGCTTACTGCAGCAGCTGCCCGTGGTGCCAGAGATGCAGGCCATGTTCGATAGCCAGCCGTTCCATCCGTCTCCGCTGGATGGCACCAGCTTCCGTCCCGTGTCTGAGCCGCCGCCGCCGCCGTCGCCGCCGTCGCCGCCGTCGCCGCGCCCCGTGTACACACAGACAGAGGCGTCCACGGACGCCGACACCAGTGGGTCGGCCCACGAGGTAGGCGCGGCTGACTGCGTCGACACCGGCGCACATCTTCGGAGCCACTGTCTGCGATAACTCTTTCGGCACGTCCTCGGCGTCCCCGCAGCGCCGCCTGCACCGACCGGTGCCACCCACCTTGGATGACTTTCCCTGACCTTGACCGACTGACCGCTTCCGGGGCCGACCGACGGCTGATCGCTGTGCATGGTTATTTGGTGCCATTCAGATGCATCAGCAGTGATGCGTGCCAACTTGACCTTCGCCTGTGCAGGGGTTGAAGCGCCTCCCCCCCTGAGGTTTTCGTGATCACTGGAAAATGGCATGCACAAGCAGACCGCCTATTGGAATGGCTGATGGGGAATCCTTTGAGTTTATGTCGAGAAGAATTTATGGATGTCCTGCCAGGTCGCTGACTTATGATGTCATGTGAGAAAATGTCTTGCCATTTTTCGCCGAATCACGAGACGTCTGCAGCCAATATCGCTTATCAGCCCAAACTGCCCAATGCAGGGTGTGGTGGGCGAACAAATCGGCCAGCCTGATTATCATTTCATGTGACCATCACTATAGGTTTTGAACGCTTGTGGGTCGCAACAACCGCCCTCCACCCAGCCTGCGCCGAGGAACGAGGCAAACCCCCGTACACAGGCGAGGGTTAAGCCATCTTCTATTTCGCTTCGTATTCGGATGGAGCTCTGCTCTTCAGAGTGGACATCTCTTCAGTTTTCTATCCAACAGCTCTCATGTGACTACAGTGGTTGAACGGAACGCAAGAAGCCATCGACAAACATTCCGCGCTGTTCAATGTGTGCAAATGACTTTGTCTCATTTCTGCATTGTGTTTGTGTGTTGAGCGCCAATTCTTCCCGTTTACCCTCTTGCGGCTTCGATCTCTTGACACTGTGAGGCAGGATTTGTTGAATGCGACAGTTTCAATGGGTACAGGACGGCAGTTGCATGCAGCATCACATCCACAATAATGAAATAGCGCTTTAACTTAGAAAATCCATCATATAATGTTGAATTTTAAAGTAGCATTGCATGAAACTGCCATCCTACTCATTCAAAGTCGCATAAATTCCTGCCCCCTGCAGTTCTAGTGGGGTGGGTCAATTTGATCTCCCTCTCTCCACTAATTCTTCTTCCAAGGCAGATGGATGCTTTAAACGACGGGATTCAACTCCATCCTTGAACTTTCAGAGTGATTTAGAGCATCTTGCTCTACCTCTTTTTGTTGACCTTCCAGATCAGGTCAAGCAGGTCAATGTCTGGGTGCAGCCAGTTGCTCTGTCGTCGCCTTCGTTTTTGTACTTTGACCTTGAATCAACATGATTTCGTACTTAAATATTGACATCTCGCACCCAGATCTCCAAAGAATACAGCAATCGAGGTACCAATTGCTGGGCAATTTGTTTCTTGAACCATGGATGCAATTTACAGCAACTCGTCCTTCTAAGTGCTTTTTATGATATATATAGGTGGCAGTTGTCGAGCATGATCAAATTAGTGCTTCTTATGACACGACTCGCATTCGCATCCCGGTTCGCATGGTTTCCGAATGGCGTCTCTATTAATGTTCAGCGTTGTGACTGGAATTCTTCCATTATCCAAAAATCATCTGAAAGAAGACATGTACTTCCCCTAAATAATTCCCTCATGTCTATTTCACAGCTAGGTAAACGTTAATTATGTGTTACTTGTTCGGCTAAGATTGCATTCCTACATGTCAAAGCGAATGAATGTGTTCGGACAAACTCGCTTATATCGAGAAGTACAATGGCAAGACATAAGCCGAAGGCTGTCCTTCGGCAGATGCTCGCTCGGGCACAGATGCGGTCTGCGCTCAGCGACTGTTGCCCACCTCCGCCGACTGTTACGACCTTCTGTGACCCTTGTCCAGCCTGTCTGCCAAACCTGACGCCTAGTGACCATTCGGCAGGCGGCCAGTTCGGCGCGACAAGAAATTCTGGAAGACGTTTGGAGCAGAATGCGAGAATCTCCGGCTGAGTCAACCGCCGCCGGCAGGGCTAGGCGAAAGCGGCACTCTAGCAGAGGTGAGCGTAGGCGGAAGCAGCACTCTGGCAGAGGTGAGCATAGGCGGAAGCGGCACTCCAGCAGAGGTGAGCATATGCGGAAGCGGTACGCAGCACAGGTGATGCTAGGCGAGACAGGCACGCAGCAGAGGTGCCGAGGAGAGGTGGAGCTAGGCAGAGGTCGGCAGAGGTGACGTAGAGGAAGTGGCGCTATGACACAGATCGAGGATACACGAGGATATGTGGGCTCTCAAATGTGCTGACTGGAATCACCTGGTGCCGTTCGTGAGTAGGCAGATGGAGTGTCTTCGTTTATAGAATGCATATGAGTGTCTGCGTTTATAGGACGCATAGGAGTGTCTGCGTTTATAGGACGCATAGGAGTGTCTCCGTTTATAGGATGCAGAGGAGTGTCTCCGTTTATAGGACACAGAGGAGTGTCTCCGTTAATAGGACTCAGTGAGGGGTATCGGTTTATGGAGTGTCTCAGTTCTTGGGACGCATCGGAGGGGCTCTGTTTATAAGGTGTAATGGGGAAGGGTAATTCCCCTCATAATGTCCGGTCGCTTGAAGGTGAGTTTCATTTTCCTATGATCTCGCTATCTGTGATGACCAACGGTGCAGGCCTTCCAGGGCAGCTGGGCACTGTAGTCAGGAGAGCTCTCCAACGTTAGGTTGATAGTGTCATACATCCGGGGCAGCTGGGCACTGTAGTCAGGAGAGCTCTCCAACGTTAGGATGATAGTGTCTCACATCCAAGGCAGCTGGGCACTGTAGTCAGGAGAGCTCTCCAACGTTAGGATGATAGTGTCTCACATCCAAGGCAGCTGGGCACTGTAGTCAGGAGAGCTCTCCAACGTTAGGTTGATGGTGTCGCACATCCAGGGCAGCTGGGCACTGTAGTCAGGAGAGCTCTCCAACGTTAGGTTGATGGTGTCGCACACGCAGGGCAGCTGGGCACTGTAGTCAGGAGAGCTCTCCAACTTTAGGTTGATAATGTCGCACATCCAGGGCAGCTGGGCACTGTAGTCAGGAGAGCTCTCCAACGTTAGGTTGATAGGGTCTCGCAGTACGCTCGCCAAAGGTATATCGCCATTATCTGGGCAGGATCAGACATTCCGGGGTCTTTCACCTGGCTGAAATTGGCAAGACCGGGAAGGTCCTAAACTTTACCACAGGTATTCGGACACAGCTTACTGTAAGTTTGGTCTTGGTGTCAATATCGACCGACTCAATTGCAACACAAATATTTACGTCAATTATATCCAGATCAGTAGCTTAACCTCTAAGTATATTTTATTATATTTGTATACCGATTTGTTCAATCTTAGTCTATGCATGTAGTTAAACCTCGCATGATCTTTAAAAGGGCATTAGCACTTCACGCGAAGTGCCCGCCTACGCTCTAGAGGTGTGCGAGTGCTGATTGCTAGGTAGTGTTGATGATTGTACCAGGAGTCTGGTGGGTGACACGGTTCCTCGTCACCTCGGCAGACACTCGATGAGTGAGCAGCCACCGAGCAGCGCCTCTGACGGCCCCAACAGTGAGCACCCAGCCAGAGTGAGGAGGCGCGACACACGTCACCGCCAGCGCCACCACAGTCGGGTGGGCGCCCACAATACCTCCAGTTACGGCCGCCGTCGGTAGGCGACGCTACAGTGGTGTGCACTTGCTCTTGTGCGTCTGTATGTTCACGGAGCGCGTGACGAGCGGCGGCAGTGACGCGGACCGACATCGTGGGTCCAACAGCCGCGTCGGAAATCTGCGGACACAACCGAGCGAGCGCAAAGGGCGAGCGTGCTCGAGTCATGGCCAAACGCGTCGGGCGTGTATGTGAGCTGCTTCTTTCCCTGCAGCGTTTCCTTCAGTGCGACTTTGTAATCAACAGGCATTCATCGTTTCCGTGGGGTTAGCGGCAGAACGGCACGAATGCGATATCCTCTGTATCTGTATGACTGTTGCCGTATATCTGATGCCACGGTTGAAATTCACCCCCCGTGCGTGACATGCATGGATGTAATTATTGTATAGTCATCCATGACGATGCATGAAGGGCACGCAAGAATTGCACACAAGATGAACGAAAACACGAACTAAAACTGCGTTGTATTGGAGACAGACATGTCTCTGTGATTAAATAAATTATTATATTTAATTGCCGATGACATACGGGAATATGGAATTATCGCCACTTTAGCGGAGCGCTGCGTAATTCCGATGGCCGTAGTTTTAGCGTTGGTTCCTGCGAGTGGCTTCACCAGTCACTCTCACTCGGTTGTTCGTTGCTGGAGCTGATGTATTTGAACATCTCCACAGATATCATATGCCAAATATGGATACATTGGCTTCGATGATGCGGACAATACACACTTCCATGCATAATTCGTGCTTTTGTTTTGTGTGCAAAAGTGCAGAGAACAAAGGAGGGCACATGAGCGTTGCTGAAGCTGGGGAATGAAGGTATATTCTGGCGATATGTTTGGTAAAGATTGAGACTTGCGCTTGTCGACATTTCTTGTATCGATTGGCAAGTCTGTTAGCGCTTTGCTTCTTGCTATTCGCATAGTTTTGGTCACAATCACTCTGGTCTCTATATTTTTGCTCGGGAGGGGATAGTGAAGTGTCCCACAAGTTTGCTCTTGACCACGGATGGTCGGGAGCAAGGGTGCTTTTCTCTGTTCTTAGCGTCAGCCGCCTCTCTACACCGTTCTCCACAGCCACCAGTCACGGACTACTGAGGAAGACGGCGAGATCAGCGGACGACAGGCCGGACGACAGGCCGGACGACGGGCCGGACGACGGGCCGGACGACGGGCCGGACGACGGGCCGGACGACGGGCCGGACGACGGGCCGGACGACGGGCCGGACGACGGGCCGGACGACGGGCCGGACGACGGGCCGGACCACAGGCCGGACCACAGGCCGGACCACAGGTCGGACCACAGGCCGGACCACAGGCCGGACCACAGGCCGGACCACAGGCCGGACCACAGGCTGGACGACAGGCCGGACCACAGGCTGGACTACAGGCTGGACCACAGGCCGGACCACAGGCCGGACCACAGGCCGGACCACAGGCTGGACGACAGGCCGGACCACAGGCTGGACCACAGGCCGGACCACAGGCTGGACCACAGGCTGGACCACAGGCCGGACCACAGGCCGGACCACAGGCCGGACCACAGGCCGGACCACAGGCCGGACAACAGGCCGGACCACTGGCCGGACCACTGGCCGGACCACTGGCCGGACCACTGGCCGGACCACTGGCCGGACCACAGGCCGGACCACTGGCCGGACCACAGGCCGGACCACAGGCCGGACCACAGGCTGGACCACAGGCTGGACCACAGGCTGGACCACAGGCTGGACTACAGGCTGGACTACAGGCTGGACTACAGGCTGGACTACAGGCCGGACCACAGGCCGGACCACAGGCCGGACCACAGGCCGGACCACAGGCTGGACTACAGGCCGGACCACAGGCTGGGCCACAGGCTGGGCCACAGGCTGGGCCACAGGCTGGACCACAGGCTGGACCACAGGCCGGACCACTGAGGGAGGTGGCGAGGTCACCGGAACACACACATAAATGATGTTTTTATGAACGTGGAGTACCACCACAGGCCGCTTCCCTTCCTCGCTGAGCCGTCGTCCATCCATGAGGATGAGTATTTTGGAAGATTACTGCAGCTCTAATTTAGCATTTGTGCTTTGTATTGTCTGTGTGCTGGATTCTTTAACTTTCCCTTGACTATTAAGACGGCGCTGTTGTATTCGCAATGGGTATGGCGGCGTGTTTCCCGTGATTGAAGTAGATGGCCTAGACCCTGATGTCGGTGTGTCACGACCCTCCACTCCGCGGGAACCAAGAAGTTGGCAACACTGCAGTGTGTGGGGTAATGTCGTGCATTTAACTGTCGATGATTCCCGCATAAGCGACACTTCAACATGCAATGTATGCTAGGTTTGTGTGCTCACTGAAAGGAAATAGCAATGCATGTTCGATGGAGGATAAATGATAGTATAATCTGATCACACTAACGTCTCTGAAGAAGTAGATTGGGTGCTGATCAGGGGTGTCGCCACCGGGGGAGGGGGGGCAGAAGGGACAGTCTCCCCTCCTGCCGTGAGACTGGGGGGCCGCCCTGAAATTTGAGGCCCCTATCCGGAAATGCGCAGGAACAAAGGGTGAGCAAGAAGGCCGACGAGACAGAGGATCATGTCAAGGAGGCCCCCAAGACCGGCAAAGGGGCTCCCGCGAAATGTAATCTGGTCCTAATAAGAGACAGGACAGAGATTGGGAGGAGGCCCCAGGACCAAAAGGATGCCACCGAGACGGGCAGGAAGCCACCCAGGTTAGACGAGAAGGCTTTAGATGGGTGGCTGGCAGGGGTGTCCATTTTTGAAAAACATTGGGGGTGCCGAAGTGCCAACGCACTAGACCCCCCCCCCCGCACAAAAAAAAACTCATCGGATTTAGCCCACTATATTTTCAGATCTCAGAAATTCTGATTTTTTATTCGACGATGTGTATGTTTATGTTTATTCAGCACCCTCACCGACGGGGAAAATCGTCCAATAACTGGTGAAGTAACATAATTAAAAGAGCGGTGCTCAGTACATTTCAACATAACAACTCTTGGTTGGTTATTGGTTCTACGACACGTCGACCGTTGTGTTATATAGCGTCGCCAATCTCTCACGCCGATTGGTCGCGGGCGAACAGTAGCAACAGGTGAGACTCGAACTCACCAACATAACAACTCTGAGTAATAGCATGCGACTGCAGTGCCATATAGTGGGCTCGGATCTATCGTCACCGTCACCGTCACTGTTACCCTCCTCCTCACTCCACACACCAACAAACACACACCGGCTTAAATAAAAATACTTCAGCGATCAGATGCAAGCTAAAACACACCGGCATTGCTGAAGCATCAGAGCACAGCAGACCTGAACGGTGATGACGATGGGTGAAAGTATTTCCTTGGTGCCTAACGCTAGGGAGGGGAATTGTTCCATTTAGAACGCCACTGCGGCTGCTCAACGTGTTTTTTCCGCAGATTGCAAGATCGAGAGTAGAAAGGCCCTTCGGATAATTTTCTTTCGGGACCCATTCTTAATTTTCCGGTGCTCTGGTCGATTCGATGGAGTCTCCTTGTGGTTTTTGTGGTGAAGTCTATTTTTATAAGCCCCCTGCAGGCTATTTTTGGAACCCGGTACGATTCTTCTGGCTCTCGGTGCGTTTTTTCCGGTGCCCAAACAGGTTTATATTCCGGCGTCCGACGACTTCTTATTTTGTGGATCCTTGACGCAATTTTTCCGTCCGCAAGGTGACATTCCGGGTATATATTGGTACATGGGAAGCCAGCTGCAACTTGTGGGGCTCCGGCACGACGTTTTGGCCCCAGTGAGATTTTCAAGAGAAGCGGCGTGAATTTGTTTTTGTCTAAGTGCGATTTTTTTGGGCCCCGTCGTCACTTGTTGGGATCCCTTGCGGTGGCTACGACACGTTTGTGGGGCCCAACAAGTTTTGTGGGCTTTTGCAGCTATTGTTGAGATCCCAGATTGATTTTCCGTGTCCGGACTGTTTTTCATTCACCCGGCTTCATTTGTTGGGTGATCTCAACGAGACTTTTAGAGCCCAGGTGGGACCTGTCAGGCCTCTGGCGTGATTTTCAGGGGCCCGGGTGATAATTCTTAATACCCCAGTCTCGGCGTGATTTTCAGGAGGCCTCGGCCCGACCGTTTGTGGCCCCCGTCGTGATTTTCTTGAATCCCGGCACGACTTGTTTGCGGCCCCAACGTGATTTTCAGGGGCCCAGGTGCAAATTTTTGAGGCCCCAGTGTCATTATCGGGGCCCCTGCGCTACGTTTGGGGGCGCCCAATGTGATTTTTCTGAGCCCCGGAGCGATTTTTGGTGGACCGAGTGAAATTCTTAGGGAGTATAGCGCATTTTTTTCCTAAGCTCGGCGGATTCTTGGGAGCCCCACAACCTATCAGGAAGGGGGGGGGGGGGTGAGGCAACTTCCAACAATTCCCCCTCCCCATTCGGTATGTCACTGTGCCATGCAATTATGCAACATAAGAATCCAGGAATAGTTCATCTGTTTCATCACACATGTGATTTCAACTCCCCAGTTATCCAGACAGTTTGAGGAAAGTCAAACATCTGCTACATGGATCAGCAAGGATGGATTGTAAGGCAACATGGATATCATGGAATTCCGGTCACAGTAGTTATGCTGCAATACATACCTTCTTCAACACACTGCTTTGGAGATGGATGAGCTCCTGAAGCTTGGTCAGGGTTGGAGTTGGAGATGGATGGAGCAACACTGTGAAGGACATAACATATGGTTCAAGAGACTTGTTTCCATTAACAATACAGGGGATGAAGTAACATTTGCATTGACTTCTATGGTTTTCATTGGCTTCATTGACTTCTATGGTGTCCTGAGTAAGTAGGACAATCGAGATGGGTTTCTGTTATATGCATTTAAAAAAAAAAAAAATATCATCAGAGTTCTTGTTGGCCGTAGCGCAACCAGGGGGGGGCAAGGGACCATGCCCCCCAACATTTTTTGGGGGCCCGCTCCGAGCCAGGGGCCCGCTTCGCGGGCCCCTGGCTCGGAGTGGGCCACCCTACTCAGAGCCCTGGCTAGGGGCCCGCGAAGCGGATCTGTGGCTCGAATCAGGGGCCCTTTGAACCAACTGAAAATCTGGGGGCCCGTTTTAACCAAGGCCCGTCTCGAACCGGGGCCCATTTTGATTCAGGGGCCCGCACTGAACCAATAGCCCGCTTAGAACCAGGGGCCCGCTTCAACCTGGGGCCCTGTCTTGAACCAGGGGCTCTCTGGAACCAGGGGCCCGCTTCGAACCGGGCCCACTTTTTACAAACATAGGGGCCCGCTCAAAAGTAAGTGCATGTTTTCCGCAGACTTTTTAAAAACATGAGGGGGGCCCGCTTGCGAGGGGACCCGCTCTCCAACCCTGCCCCCCCCCCGAACTGAAATCCTGGTTGCGCCACTGCTTGTTGGGATGGCTTTATGAACCAGGGTCCGATTGCTAAGCAGAGCTTGTTGCGTGAACCCTGGCCCCACCACCCGATCCATTAATTCAAGTTCAACGGCAGAATTTTGACCGAATGTTTAACGTGCCGTCAATGCACCGACACAGCCGCCCGGTATAAGCAATTTTTTGTTTTCCCCTAAATCTTTAGCGGAGGCAAAGTGCCATCTGCTAGAGATTGCTACGTTAAAGAAGAAATTACGTTAATCCGGCTTATGTGACATCCGGTTATGTCAACTAGTCAAGAAAGGAGAGACGCCGTCAAACAAGAAACATGGCGTAGAGACGATACACGCATGGCATACAGGTACATATACATACATACAGACACTCATGACAATGGAAGGACATTTGGAGGGTGGGCAGCATCGTAACCTCCGGAGAGGCTCCACTGCCCACCTGCGACCTGGCTGGCGAAGCGGAGGCCTGTCACCCAGAGCGAGTCGTGGGATTCAGGCCCGACATTGTATGTGTAGGTGTATGTTTTAAGTTAAAGCTTGGAAACCCCTAAAAGGGGAAAACCAAGCTGCTTGGAAAACCCGTAGGTAAAAAACCAAGCGCAATTTAAAAGGAAGTCCGTCCGTATTAGCCAAATTGGATCGGATCCTGTCTACCTAGTGTGAGATAACCTATATGTATGTGTTTTGCGACGTCGGTGAGGAAGAGATGTGGAGCGGAGTCATACAGCCAGTACGAAGTGTGGCACGTGTCATATAACTTTCATCAGGTTAGCTTGAATCAGGAAATGTAACGGAGGCTTTATATCTGTTCGGAGAGTTTGGTGTCCTGGAGGAAACGGAAAAGTAATTCGAGGAGTTCCGGGTCATTCCCGAGGAGAGCGCGGAGCCAAAGTTGTGAATGGATCTTGGCGAAATATTGGGTGATATAGCGACGGTGAGGAGCATATGTTGGACAGTCAAGTAAGATATGGGTGACGGTAAGGCGCATGTGACATGTGTTGCAAAGTGGATGGCGGTGAGGTCTATGAAAAATATAATCGTGGGTCAGTTTGGTGTGTCCCAGGCGGAGTCTGGCCAGTGTCACCTCGTTCAGACGTGTGTGCTGGTTGGAGGAGGGCCAGCTGGAGAGTGTGGGCTTGATGTCGTGTAGGTGTGTGGTGTTATGTGACCAGCAGTCCTGAATATATGTGTTAAATAAATTATTAGTGAGGGATAGAAGATCCCCTGGGGGCACCAGAGCTCTAGGGTTGGCGGGGAGGTCGATCGCCGCGCGGGCGAGACCGTCAACCCTTTCGTTTCCCGGGATACCCCTATGTCCGGGGATCCAGAGCAGGGTGAGCTGAATGTAGGGGTATAAGCAATGTTATAATGTAGCTTTTATACCCCAGTGAGAATGGTATGGATTCACTCATAAGTGAATTTGCAAACATACTGATGTATCAGTTAACAACAATGCAGGGAGCTATGTGATCAACATGGTCTGAGCCCTAAAGCCCAAACAACTAAGTAACAATGCAGGGAATCTGCTGCATAACAGTTTGACCATAAATTAGCCATGATATATGGCATCATACTTCCCATCCTATTTACAATAGTGAGCTATATTTTGTGTACAAACATCAGGACATTAGAAATGTTAATTAACGTTACACACATCAGTTCCTAACAAGTGTCAGCAATGCATTTCTTTCACGTGCTTTAAACATGATTCAAGAAAGCACTGTCATCGATTTTAAACTTGCAAAAAGATTGGGCCGCCTGGCATTTTGAGTGCTATTTGAGTGAATTTGCTGTCTTGTTAGTGAACTGACCACTTATTGAGATATATGTACTTTAACTTTGCCTGTTTCCATCATGAAAATTTGTCATTTTCCAATACATCAGAAATCATCAGAATAACTTCTTGTCCACAAATCGGTGTATGCATTTCTATGAATTTCTCATATTTATTAACACAAATGATGTAGATCTGATCTGAAAATTTATAACTCAGAAAATGTTATTAGCACGGGATTCCATTCCTGAAAATATTGTACTTTCAACATGTTATTGTTCTTTGTGAAGCAATAAGTGCAATGCTCTCATGCAGCATGCAGATGGAGGTTCATCACGTGCACCAGGTAGCACACAAATAGATATTATTGCAGTCTAAGGTAATCACAAGACAGGTTTTACACCCATTTTTATCATTCAAAGGAGCTAGGATTTGCCTAATTGCGTTAAGCTAGGCTTTTGTTGTAAGTTAGTAAATGGAAAAAAATCTTCAAAAACTGTTCAAGCTAGATTAGGTTATGTTAGACTTTTTAAGTTCGAAATGCTTGAGAAAAAAATTGGGGGGGGGGAAATTTGGCATAAAAATAATCATTTCTTACATGGAAGTCTAGGCTAGGTTAGGTTAGGTTATGTTACATGTTTTTTTATCTGAACATTATTTTTCATCCTATATTACTCAAATCCAAGCTCCCTTTTCCACATTATTTTTCCTCACAATTGAAAAGTGTGCATCTGCAGAGGAAATGAGCGGTTACATCATGTTCAGCACATTAACAAACACTGCATTAAAAAAGAAATTAAAAGAAGTCAGAGAGTACCATGAGCTGAAATATTACCCAAAAAGCCAGGTATTATCACAGTTTAAGGTAACCACAAGACAAGTTTTACACACATTTTACCTCCATGAAGCATACAAAGGTGTGAGGTTTGTCAGGTTAGGTTAGGCTTTTGTTGTAAGTTATAAAAAATCATTTGTTGGTAAATAATTTTTGTTAGTGATTTTTCTATAAAAAAAAATAATAAACGGTTCAGGCTAGCTTAGGTTAGGTTTTTTAAGTTGAAAATATTTGAGAAAATGCCTCGAAAATTTAAATTAAAAGCAATTAATTTCTTGTATGGGAAGTTGAACTATGTTAGGTAAGGTTATCATACATCTTGAACATTATTTGCATGCTATATTTCCTTACTCCACACCATTTTTTGGTGTTATTTTTTACTCCCAATTGAAAGGCATGCATTTGCAGAGGAACGGACATTCAATTTGTGCTTTTATGTGTTTTATTAATATTTGTATATTTAAATTTCCAATGCAATGTTTATGAATGTCACTAAGCTGATGGCACTACTCAGTTTCTGTGCAAATGCTTACTTTCCAGGTTGTGAGCAAAATAACATTAAAAATGGGCTTTGAGTTAGGTAACATAGCAATTAAAAGAAATACACTAAAAATTCAACATAACCTAATGTAATCTAGCCTAAGCTGACCTTGGAGAAAACAACTATAAAAACAATATTGGAAAAATATCTAGCAATTTATTTTCTTGAAATTTTACAAATGAAAAAACCTAACCCAACCTAATCTAACCAGAATTATTGTGCTTTAAGGTGGTAACAAGGCAAGTTATTACACATTTGCCTCCATAAAGCAAACAAATGGGCTATGTTTGGTGATGTTAGATTAGTTTAAATGTTTTAAGTTCGACATTTTTTGCAAAAATTGTTCCAAAATTTGAAAGAAATAGATCCTTTTTCTTTAAAAGCAGCTGATATTAGATTAGGTTAAGTTGGGTTACATTTTTTTATTGTAAAAAAATACATTGCTTGAAATTTTTACAACTTAATGTTTTGGTTCTGTTTTTATCCAAGGGGAGGTTAAGCTAGGTTAGGTTAGGTTATGATGCATTTTTTGTATTTCAAAAAAATACTTTACCCTATGTCACCTAATTCAAAGCTTTTTGTTGTTGTTATTTTGCTTACAACCTGAAATGTAGGCATTTGTATAGAAAATGAGTGGTCCCATCATCTGAGTCACATTCATAAACATTGTATTGAAATGATACATTCCACGAATTCATAAAACACCTTAAAACACAAATTTACCAAAATGAGCAGAAACATCATGTTCATCACATTCCTAAACATTGCATGGAAAAAAAATAATCCGAAATTACCTGAAGCTGTAAATTTACCAAAAGGTGTGCCAACCCCAGGACGGAAATACAACACTAGGTGCCCCAATACTGGGCAGAAAGGGCACTAAGAGCAGTGGAATGAAAATATTAATAAAAGTAAACTAAAAACAGCTCTTCTTGAAGACAAACGTGGTAGTTATGTGATATTACCATGGAAACCCTGAGCACAAATCAGAAAAAAGCATGGACTGAACTTTTGCAAGCTTACCTGCCAACTTCTTCAACTACTGTTCCTTTGTGAATTAATATCAGCAAGCTATTTATTCACTATTTAAAATCACACCAATCCGCAGATACATCAGAATGTGCGAAGTACAAAAAATGAATCAGTACGACGTCACATGAGATTCGCCTCCGGATTAAACACTGCGCGCAATTGCACCACAAATGTCTTACCTCTGTCACATTTGTCACTGTAACTTCAAATTTAGACTTTAGGCGCTGGAATTTCTGTAACTGGACTTTTTTCTTTGGATGTTACGATTTTGGATGTTCTGAGGAACTCCCATCACGATGTGTGACATTTAATGCGCGCTAGTGTCTATCGATACAAATCGACGCCCCTGCTTTGGATAAAAAAAATAGAAACAAAAATTAAGCAATATATATTCTGAACATTTTCTAAATTGAACAACCGAACCCAACTTACCCGAACCTAATGTCAGCTGCTTTTGAAGGAAAATTTCCGATTTTATTTTATTTTTGAAAATGATTGAACAATTTTTCCAAGGTAAACAACTAAACTAGCCTAACCTAGCCAAATCGGTATTATTGTGCTTTAAGGTGGTAACAAGACAAGTTTTTACACACATTTGCCTCCAGATAGCAAGCAACTGGGTTAGGTTCGGTTAAGTTAGGTTAGTTTAGGCTTTTCAAGTTGGAAAACATTTTTTTTAATCCAAAAAAGTTTCCCCCAAAAATTGCAAATTATTTGGTAACCTTGCAGTCTAAAGTGTTCTTTTTTCCTTTAAAACAAAAAAAAAATGCAGAATATCATGTTTATGAAGGTGACTAAGATGATTGGACCCACTTATTTTCTGTGCTTACTTTTCAGGTTGTGAGTAAAATAATGCCAAAAAGGCTTTGAGTTCGGTAACATCGCATAAACATAAATGCTTTTTTTTAATGCAACAAAACCTAACCTAGCCTATCCTAACCTATCTTTTAAGAACAAAAATTAAACTAAATTAAAATTTCACTTAATTTATTTTCTGAAAATTCTCAACCTTAAAAAAGAAACCTAACTGAGCCTAACCTAACCTAAGCTGATTTTGAATACAAAATTATATTTTTTTTGTGAACATGGTTGTAATTTTTGTTTTGGAAGCTTTCAGGTATTATTGTGCATTAAGGTGGGAACAAGAAAAGTTGTATGGGCGCTGTATGACCAACGCAGTCAATGCGCCCATAAACCCAAATAGCCAACCAACCAACCCAGAAAGATGTAAGCTGTACTTCAACAGTGGAGGGAATTCCAACTATTTTATTTGTTTCTGCACACAATTTTACATTTTTTTCAGCAAAAGGTGGAGAGTCAGTCCACTATCTAATCCAAATCCGTTTCTAATCAGTACAAAATGTGCTGGTTAACATCAATGTTTCTACTTAGCATGGTGTTTTTCATTGTTTCCCTTTAGCTTTCTTATCAGCATAAAATAGCATAGGTTATTGGGGGGGGGCAAATCAACATTGGGGGGGGGGGGCAAGATCAACATTGGTGGGGCCATAGCCCCCACAAAAGGATACAAATCGACGCCCCTGCATACATGCATGATTTTGCACTTATCAAAATTTAATTTCATCTGCCATTTTTGGACCACTTCACAAGCTCTTCTAAGTCTTTCTGCAGCATGTACCTAGGTGCCTAGGTACCAGGCAAGTATCAAGCTGATAGTGTGATGAGTGGGCTGTTGAGGTTAATTATAGTTTGTATATCCACACTCTCAATGATAACTGATTGTTGTTCACGGGACTGGATTGTATGCAAGTTTGACAATGACAATTGGTTTTTGTGCACACCATTTTGAATTTTGTAGCAAAAGGTGGAGAGTCAGTCCACTATCTAACCCAAATCTGTTTTTTTTAATTACAAAATGTGCTGGTTAACATCAACTACATTTTCTATGTACCTAGCATGGTGTTTTTCTTCTTTTTTCCTTCAACTTTGTTATGAGCATAA
>JAOTOM010000750.1:0-42269 GCA_034440615.1 Ashinkailepas kermadecensis
ATGACAATGATGACTATCGACAAATGTTTAAGATCCTTAGAAACATCTTGTATGTCTAGATATCTGCATCTCTGGTCGGTACGCCTGGCAGCCTGTCCACTCTTCGTATTCTTTCATGATTTGTGCCCATGAGCGTGGCCAATTGGTGCCGAAATGACCTTTGTAATAATAATTGAAGCATTTGTAGTTGGATCGAATGTGTGTCTATGTGTGTGTGTGTGGGTGTGTGTGTGTGTGTGTGGGGTTCACAAGGGACGTCACTGCAACCCGAACCGGCATTCTTCGAGCGTGCATTAATGCCAATGCTTTCGACAATTTCCCTGACTTACAAAATGATATTCTTCGATCGCTTAGTGCTTGTGGTATGTATGGCATTATGATGATCCACGGTGTGTACCTGTAAAATTACCGTCCTGACAGCGATGAGAATGTTTTTGATTAACCGTATTATATTTTAGGTACAACCCACGGTAACATATGACTCCAGTTGTTCATAAGTTGTACACGAAATATAATAAGATTTATCGCTACTGATTATTTATACTGGACGCTGGATATTTATATCATTTACCTAGCCTTAACTCTATGATTTAAGAGGGCTCAATCAGTACTTGCGTAGGCCTGTCTTCAAACCTTCCCCCCCGATGTATCTAGACTATTAGGAGCAGCTCAAAGAAAGTACAACATGGTGAAAACATGTTCCTGGCTTTCAAATCCACTTGTGTTTTGTAAAATTATCAACTGTTTATTTCGACTGCAGGTGAATCCACAGTAGGTTTTCTTACAGACTCCATGGGACGAACTTTTGTGCATAATGCCGACCAGAGCAGAAACGGCTTCAGACCAAAAGAAATAGGGATGCCATGTTTTTGCAAAGGACTAAAAGTAAGTCTAAATGGGATTCAAGCCGTTGCTCCCGTGGATACTGTTCCTTGTCGCATTTTACTTCGACCAGTGGCGAAAATAAGACGTAACGACTAGTGAGGTGGACACAGAGAGGTTACCCGCTTCTTGCAAATACGGTGAGATAAATTCCCAACAGGTTTTTTCCATATCAATCCCATCCTGCCGCCTGGTTTCGCCCATGGCAATATTTTTATATCCAGAGTAAACAAGAACCATCTAAAGCAGCTTCTAATATTATATGCACCATAACCGACCCAATTGAGTGAAGTTCTGCTCCACATATCCATGACCCTGAAACGCACATGCCAAATTACGTGTATTTTCCCAAATTCGTAATGTTATAAGTCAATAAATTGAATAATACGCGCGGACAAAAGCAATGTATTACCTTATATTCTTCACACATACATCCATCTATGAGAATGCAAAGTAGCATCCAATTTATTTCGCATATTGTTAACTAAAGTGAAATCGGATGATAAATGATAAAGGTAATCGATGAAATCTAAGTTAATTGAATGAAGCTATATTCAATCAAATGTTTGTACAACCCCTGTTACCAGGTGATGCCTGATGCGTCGGTGAGCCGCACCCTTCGTGGCCAAAGTCCACAGACCCGTCATTGGGACCGCCCAGTTAGCTGATAATAGCTGATAAGCAGCGACGTCTGGATACATAATCGAATAGGCTCCACCCACTTCCTGAAAGGGGGCGTATGCTATATGGCAAGTACCATGCATTTGGAAAGCTCACTTTTGAAAGCGGCGAAATCGGGTTGAGATAGACGAATTAGAACATTTGTCCAAGCGAAGCTGATCCTCTGGAAAGCATCTTAGGGCTTTGTTCACGTGTCTGATGGAAGCATGTTTGAGATTTGGGTCTGACATTTTAACGCGTTAATTCTCACCAATGTGGCCCCCTGCCGGCACTTGGAACAATCGGTTATTAATGTGCGTGACGGTTGCAGTGAATATACGAATTCGGAAACTATTGAATATTTTCATGATAGGGGCCATCGATAATCAGCTTCCCTTGGACAATTATTCTAATTCGTCAATTTCTCAACCAGATTTAGCCACTTTAAAATAATGGGTCGTCCCAAATGCATGGTAATTTCCAAAATAGGCCCTGTCAGTAGAAATCTTCAATCTTTTCGGATTTCGTTTATTCACCATAACCGTCTCGCACTTTCCAAAATCCTGATTGTTCCAAAGGGCCTTCAGAAGCCACATTGATCCAAAATCACAGTGAAATATTTTGGACACAAAATGTCACATGGTCCCATTCCGCAGGTAAGCCCAAACATGTTTTCGGGTGCCAAACTTCTCAGGACAAATATTCTGAGTTGTCAATTTCTCAACCAGATTTAGCCCCTTGAAGAAAAATTATAGCCGTCCAAAATGCATGGTACTTACCACACTGAATAGGCCCCTGTCAGTAGGAAATCCTCAATTTTTCCGGATTTCTTTTATTCACCGTAACAGTCCCGCACTTTCAAAATCGGATTATTTCAAGTGCCACCAGAAGCCACATTTGTAAAGAATCAAAGGTGTTAAAAATGTCAGACCCAAATGTAAACATGTTTCTATCAGGTACGCGAAGAAACCCAAAGGTGCTTTCCGTGATCAGCTTCCCTTGAACAAATATTATAATTCGTCTACAATCTGTTTAATCTTAAACAAATATTCTAATTCGTCTAAATCTTCAATCGTTTCCGATTTCGTTTATTCACCGTAACCGTCGCGCACTTTAGAAACCTATTGTTCCATTACCGTTAGGAGCCACATTTGTGAAAATTAACGAGTGAAAATTTCAGACCCAAATCTTAAACATGCTTCCATCAGGCACGCGAACAAAGCCCTAAATATTATTTCCCATGATCAGCTTCCCATGGAGAAATAAGATAAGTCGTTACTTTCTGAACCCTATTTAGCCCCTACAAAAATAATGAACCTTCCAAATGCATAGCACATACCATATAGCATTAGTCCCTTTTAGTAAGAAATCCTCAATCGTTTCCGATTTTGTTTATTCTACAGTCATCGTCCCGCACATTCAAAATCGATTGATTTATTGATTTCGTTTACTCACTACAAGCGTCCCGCACTTTCAACATCGATTGTTCCAAGTGCCGCCCGAAGCCACATTTGTGAAAAATAATGAGTGAAAAAATTTCAGAGCCAAATTGCAAAATAAGCTTCCATCAGGCACGCGAACAAACTCAAAGATGCTTTCCGTGATTGCTTCCAATGGGACAAATATTATAATTCGTCAATTTCTCAACCCGATTTAGTCATTTTAAAAAAGGAGCCTGCCATGCATGGTACTTGCCAGATAGCATTGTTCTTTCAGGAATAAATTTTCAATCGTTTCCGATTTTGTTTATTCACCGTAACCGTCCCGCACAGCATACATTCACAAAATCTGATTGTACCTGGTACCGCCAGAAGCCACATTTTGTGAAAAATAAGGAGTTGAAATGTCAGACCAAATGTCAAATATGATTCCATCCTTTTCAAATAGGTGCAAATATAATTGAATTATATATTTTTGGATTTGCGTACGAGGAAATCGTCCAAATATTACCTTTTAAAATTGCAATGTTCTTGGCTAAAGCACTGTCTAGTTTAAATAATGAAAACCCTAAGGGCTTTATGATTTCTTGCAGAGTAGGACCCTATTCCGTCCGGCAGGTACCATGCCTTTTGGACGGCTCATTGCTTTTTAAAGCGGATAAATCGGATTGAAAATTGACGAATTATAATATTTGTCCATGGGAAGCTGATGCAAAGGAAAAGCATGTTTGGGTTTTGTTCGTGCCTGATGGAAGCATGTTTGACATTTGGGTCTGACATTTTTAACACATTATTTTTCTACAAATGTGGCTTCTGGTAGCACTTAGAACAATCGATTTTGAAAGTGCGGGACTGTTGCGGTGAATAAAAGAAATCCGAACAGATTGAAGATGTCTTACTGACCGGGGGACATTCTATCGGCAAGCACCATGCGATTTTGTACCCTCGGTGCACAAGATGTCGTGCACCACTGACAGTTCGCCATGTTTTGATCTCGTGCCCTTTTTTATGCCGACGAGCGTAGACGCCACTTTGGACTTGCACAGGTAGACTCACTTGAAGTGATATTCTGTCTGACAAGTCCAGCAATATCCAACCAGGACAACTGATGGACTTCATTTCTGAAGTATCGTTCTCGGTAATATATACTCCACACTGATATGCATTACATGTAAAATATATAGCACAATAGCACCACTTAGGCGGTGCCCACAATGAGCGGCTTCACCACTTTATCTAACCGTATTTTGATGA
This sequence comes from Ashinkailepas kermadecensis, assembly GCA_034440615.1. NCBI lineage: Eukaryota > Metazoa > Arthropoda > Thecostraca > Neolepadidae > Ashinkailepas > Ashinkailepas kermadecensis. Next base: position 4,236 of record JAOTOM010000750.1, read on the forward strand.
ATACCTTAGTTATGGGCGCAATATGGCCATAGTTGTCGACACGCCCTAAAGCCAAATAACTAACTAAACAGGACGGCTCATTTTTTAAGCGGCTAAATCGGATTGAGAAATTGACGAATTAGAACATTTGTCCACGGGAAGCTAACTACGGTAAAGCATCTTTGGTTTTGATCGCGTGCCTGATGGAAGCATGTTTGACATTTGGGTCTGAAGTTTTTTAACACGTTATTTTTTTACAAATGTGGCTGTTGGCGGCAATTGGAACCATCGATTTTGAAAGTGCGAGACTGTTATGGTAAATACAAATATCAGAAAAGATTGAAGATTTCTTACTGACCGGGGCCTATTCTATGTGGCAAGTAGCATGCATTTTTGCCGGCTCATAATTTGTTTTACAGCGGCTAAATCGGATTGAGAAATTGACGAATTATAATATTTGTCCGAAGGGACGCTGGTCACGTGAAAGCATCTTTGGGCTTTGTTCATGGTTGACATTTGGGTCTGAAGTTTTTCAATCGTTATTGTTCACAAACGTGGCTTCTGGCGGCACCTGGAACAATCGATGTTGAAAGTGGGGCACTATAACGGTGAATAAACGAATTTCTAAAATATTGATGATTTCTTATCGGCAGGGGCCTATGCCGTCTGGCAGGTACCATGCATTTTGGACGGCTCGTTATTTTTTTGCGGCTAAATCGTTTGAGAATTAAACGATTTAAAATATTTATCCTGGAGAAGCTGATCACAGGAAAGCATGTTTGAGCTTTCCTCACGTGCGGAATGGAGCAATGTTTGACATCTTGAGCCAAACATTTTTCACTCGTGTTGTTTTTCACCAATGTGTCTTCTGAAGGCACTTAGAACAACCGATTTTGAATGTGCTTGACGGATGCGGTGAATAAACGAAATCCGAAAAGATTGAAGACTTCTTGCAGACTGGGCCTATTCCGTCCGGCATAGGCCCAGGCAAGCGGCTAAATCGGGTTGAAAACTTGCCGAATTAGATTACTTGTCCAGGGGAAGCTGATCACGGGAAAGCATCCTTGTGGTTTGTTCGCGTGCCTGATGGAAGCATGTTTGACATGTGGGCCTAACATTTTCAATCGTTATTTTTTCACAAATGTGGCTTCTGGCGGTACTCGGCGCTAATGTCCATCCGATGAGTGTATTTAGGAAGGTATTGTTCGGTACCTCGTAGATGACAATAGTGCAAGGTCAACACAATATTTTGTGAACATAAGTTAAACTTTGAGATTGTAGATCAAACGCTTCAATTTGCTGCATCCATGAGCCATACCCAATGTCTGGGTGTTATTTCGTGGTGTCACGTAAAATATTTCGGAAAGTATCGGGTACATAAAAGTTTGGCATAATTGCTATTTTGTGGTATTTGTTGCGAACGGTAATGAATCGGTGACCATGACGGGTCATTTTGATTGATGTGCTCTATGTACGTGCCATGTAGACTATTACCTCCAAAAATTAGGTATGTCCAATGTGTCACCATTATTTTATTCGGTACCACGTAAATAAATATAGTGCATGACTAAAAACAACTTTGGTGACCTGAGGTCAAACTATGACATTGAAGGGCATGAATTTCGATGTGCTGGACCATTCATGGACAGTGGACATCTAGGCGTTGGAATAATTCATATAAGTGAAATACTTGAATTTTATGCGGTACCCCGTTTTTTACCCAAATGACATTTCTTGACCTCTGGGGATCGAACTGCTCGTCCTACTGAATAATTTGTGTTTGCCTTACTTTTGCAAACAAGGATCATATCCTGAAAAAAATTAGATAAATCGCAGGTTATGCGAATAGGATGCTGAATGCGAATGCGAATGCGTTGCTAATATCATGGATATAAAAATATGCGCATCTGAAACAAACTTGTTTGTTCACTTGCCTGACATATTTCAGCCGTAAATGATGCAATCAGAGCACAAATGATGATGCCATTTTTTAAAACGTGGATTATAATTCGTCATAGTTATCATAAAGGGCTAATCACTTACCGCGGTTGAAAATGGCTGGTGATATTGATCAGAGTGGTCGAGTGCTCGGAAAATTTTGCATTTGAAGACCGCTGAATTCGACAAACAGCTGCTATCATCGAGTTTACTTCCGAAGTCAGGCTCGCTTGGTCTGACTTACAGATTTCCAACTAGATGACGTCCCAGGCGCGGATGTAGGTGTACATGTTCAGGGTTTGTGCATAAACAAGCTGTTACTGGTCCATAAACTTGTCGCATTAGGTAACTGAACCTACTCTGCTTGTTTATTCATGTAATAAATTGGTCCAATCTCCGGTCTAAAAGCGTTTAGATCAACGTAATAATTATGGCCTGACCCCACCATTGCACGGTATGATAACTCAAGGACAAAACTGGCCAGGAATGCATTTCTCGACTATTTTGTATGCCATATTTGTAGCGCCATTGCATCCGCAAATGCTTGAAGCACACTAGGTCACAGTTTTTAGGAAAATTTTCACCATATTTGATATAGTAACAAGTCCATGAACATGGAGAACATTACGTGCGGGAAAAACGATGCGCATGTACTCAAATGTTGTCGGAGATTGACGACTGATACAAGTAAGATGCATTCTAAAAACCTGGGCAAGTGATATACGAAATGATAGCTGAGAACATTATCAATGCGTTGAGCAATTAAAAAAGGCATAGAACGATTTTTCCCTAAATCTTTAGCGGAGGCAAAGTGCCATCTGCTAGAGACTGCTACGTTAAAGAAGGAATTACGTTGATCCGGTTTATGTGACATCCGGTTATATCAACTAGTCAAGAAAGGAGGGACGCCGTCAAACAAGAAACATGGCGTAGAGACGATACACGCATGGAATACAGGTACATATGCAGACATACATACATACAGACACTCATAACATTGGAAGGACATTTGGAGGGTGGACAGCTTCACAGCCTACGGAGAGGCTCCACTGCCCACCTGCGACCTAGATGGCGAAGCGGAGGCCTGTCACCCAGAGCGAGTCGTGGGATTCAGGCCCGACCTTGTATGTGTAGGTGTATGTTTTAAGTTAAAGCTTGGAAACCCCTAAAAGGGGAAAACCAAGCTGCTTGGAAAACCCGTAGGTAAAAAAACCGAGCGCAATTTAAGAGGAAGTCCGTCCGTATTAGCCAAATTGGATCGGATCCTGTCTACCTAGTGTGAGATAACCTATATGTATGTGTTTTGCGACGTCGGTGAGGAAGAGATGTGGAGCGGAGTCATACACATAGAACGATTCACAATTTGCTATTTTGTATCAAACAATAAGTCATTTCGATAGCCGTTAAACTTGTTTAGTACTTCCAAGTTCGAATAAGGTTTTAAAAAACGTGCGACAGCGCACAGCCAGAGACCAATCCAAATGAAATCAGCGATCCGTTGTCTATATGTACTGTGCGTTTCAGCCGCACCTAGCTGGTCTAACACCGGTAGTGATCAATTGTATCCCGGCAGGCCTCGGTGCGGTGCGGTGGCCAGCCCGGGCGGCAAGGGGAATCCCGAGCCGGACGCCGCGACGCGCCGGCTGGCGGGGTGACTTGATCCAGCGGTCGCTATGCCACAAAAAAAAACTTCCCCAACTTATGAGGTGACTGAGTCGAGATAGGTCACGTACATCGTTTCCCATGGCAGGGAAGTTGTCTTTGCTTGTAAGGGTCGGGTCAGTGTGGTTGGATTTTGCGTACAGTGAGCATGGAGGTGCGCGTCAACAGAGAGGAATTAGCGGACTTGTTAACCAGTGCGGAGGCGTTTGGGCGTGGAAACTATTATGTTCATGTGTTTAATTATTGTTTGCAGTTGGTTATAGTTAAAATCCGTCAGGGCTATCTCCCGAGTGAGTCCTCGATTGTGGACATGAAAAAGGTGACCGACTTGATCGCCGAGGATTTAAAGGAAAACCGGTTAAATGTGAGCGAGCCCAGGATAAATTTAGAAGTCAGTTTGCCACTTATCTTTCGGGAGACGAAGTGATCTCCGTGTTCCTGAAGCGTGATGACCACGTCGTGAGTGATGATGCAGCCAAGACTCGCTTTGATGACGAGGCCGTGGAGGCAGCGCGAGGGTGACCAGCTAGAATCTACGATCAGCTCAGCGCGTCGGGCGTCCTCAAGAGTTACTCAGCAGCACAGTTCTCTGCAGCTCGTGGAGGCTGCCAGGCAAAGTGCTCGTGCTGAGGGCATGGAGGACGTGGCTTTCGTGCTGCGACAGGTGGGGGCATTAGCGAATCTGTCCAGCAAGATTTGCCGGGCTCTCGGAAGCTCTAGAGTGAGCCATCCCGAGTGCATTTCAGGAGACCAGGCGCTGGCAATGTGTGTGTCAGCTGGCTTGTCTGTGCACGGTTATCGTATGGTCCGCCGAGTGACGAATGATGCGGCGAAGACAGACATCCTGCCCGCCTATGGAAAGGTGCATGAGGCTAAGGTAGAGTGCTATCCGGCATCCAGCAGCATGCAATTCACTGAGACGTCAGCTGGGGTGACTGCAGATTCTCCTGGATCACACGACGCAGCGGCTGGTGGCATGTCTGCCGTCTGTCGCCCGTACCGACTCAGCTTCACCTGCCGACCAGCCGTCGACGTCATCCAGTACCTACACTTCAGTGGTGCTTCACGTCAAATGGGGATTTGACGGATCAATCTGTATACAAACAGATGGGAGACGGCGATAAAGCTGCAGAACAAAATCTGTTCTGTGCCACTCTGTTGCCTTTGCAACTGACGGTCGGTGGCAATTGCGTCTGGACGAACCCAACGCCGTCTTCAGCCCGCTTCTGCCGGCCGTTGCGGATCCAATACAAGCGCGAGACAGCAGAGGCCTCCGGAAAGAACGACACAGTGTTGAATCCGAGATACGTCTACTGAGGCCGACTGACGTCACCGCAACAGACGGCACCAGTCTCATAGTGGCATACAGTCTTCAACTCACCATGATTGACGGCAAGGTGTCGAACGCTCTGACCAACACTGACAGCAGCATGACATGCACCATCTGTGGGTGCACACCTCGTCAGATGAATTACCTGTCTGCTGCTGCGGCTCGACCTGCCCATGAGGGTACATGCCAGCTCGGTCTCTCAACTATGCATGCCTGGATTCGATGCTTTGGGTGCCTTCTCCACATATCTTACCGTCTGGAGGTCAAAATGTGGGCAGTGTTTTGCGAAGAAAACAAGATGTGTGGAAAAGAAAGGAGGAATAAATTACAGCGCAATTCCGGGAGAGACTGGGTCTTGTTGTGAATCAGCCACGTACGGGTGGTTCGGGTACTTCTAACGGCGGGGACATGGCTCGACGTGCCTTCACTCTTCAGAGACCCTGATTATATTTGTTTGTCATATATTATATATTATGGATATGTTTGGCATAATTTCAGCCACTTAGGATAAGGGGATCTTGGATCTATTCTGCGTAGCAATTATTAGATCATATTTACAGTGCAGAATGCTCGCATAGCAAACGCTAACTAATAACTATCCGATATATGAGCTCCCATGCACTTCAATTATGACGTCATTATGATGTCACCACGCATGGCCGAACGTCGATCCTTTAAAACAAGGTACACTAGGTACTCATGTATGTGCGTGCATAATTTTAGCTGTGTACCTCAATTGGTTCCCGATATATTTCGCGGAAGCAAAATGACGGGAGCGGAATGCTCCCTTTCCTCTAGCACGTATGACCTCTGATATTCCTGGGTTAAGCAATCTTTAAGGCAGTAGAGCTCATCCATGTGTTCTAAATTTAAAGCGCTTTCGATTGAGACCAAAATCGCCCCCGTAACTAGCATACTTTGTCCGCGATGATTTCTGGCCAGTTTTTCCCTCGAGATATCACACTGTGCATTGGTGCCATGCCGATTACTTCCCGCTGGTGCATGCGTGAAACCGCCTAATGCAAGAGCCAGCACTGTCGGGGTAGGGTTCGGTGAGTTGGATTGAGTCCGGTTGGGAGTACGTGGTCTGGTGCGAGCATGGGTCAGTGGCATGGAGCGTGATAGTTTGGTTTGGATCGTGAGACGGGGTTGTGGTCTTAGGACGAGCAAGGGTCGGCGAGGCACAAAGGGCTTCCATAGCGTCATCGAGAGGAATAGTCCGGGGCTGGTCATCAACGATTGCATTAAGTAGTGGTGGTGGTGGTGGTGGTGGTGGTGGTGGTGGTGGTGGTGGTGGTGGTGGTGGTGGTGGTGGTGGTGGTGGTAATAGTGATGGTGGTGGTGGTGGTGGTGGTGGTGGTGGTGGTGGTGATGGTGGTGGTGGCGGTGGTGACGACTTGGTGTGAGACATAAATGCGTCAAAGCACTTGGTTGAAAGCTATGCCTGGTAATTGGTACATAGGTATAAGACCTGTGGCCATGCAAACGGTGTCTGACGGATATCGCCATAGCAACTACATCGACAATTGCAAGTCCAGATTAGTGGCCTTACATGACAGTGGCTTCTTTAAGTGAACAGCATGCAACATTAGGTGCTTGAAAGTTCTCCCCCTGCCGTTTTCTCCAAACATGCTCGGGAAGGGGACGGGGACGTCGGGGTGGGCGAGGTGGGGTGACGACACGTTCCTTCCTCTCCCCAGCTTCGTGAATTTAAAATTACGCCCATGACGTCGCATGTTTCGTACTACACGTTGCAGGTCCCTCCCCATCCATCCACAACCAGTGGCAACGCCCTTGCCTTCAAGATCGCAGAGATATCGATTTTGGCACAGGATTGGTTGATGGACAGGAATTCGCTGGACTACTTGGTTAGCTTTGAGCTTAAACTGACCGCACCTCGGTTACCTCAAAATATGCACTAAATCAAGGTTTCAACAGTTATATCTGCAGAAATCACACATGAATAAATACACTGCCATAACAAACGCATTGATTCACAACAGTCGATTCAATCAACAGCGATACACCGATCACAACGTTCACATAACCGAACACAGCCAAGCGATTCGCAATAAATACTGAACGGAAACCATCGCGGCCTTGCAGAAACGATCAGATCGTGTGACTCATCCACGCAGATGGCGTAGCGCTCGCGAGCGCAGTAGGCATACGGAGGCCACCGGTCTCAAGACCGGTTGACCTCGGCCAGGATCCAGTCGACGTACGCGGCAACACGAGTGTAGATGCCCGGGAAGTCCGGGTTGCCGCAGCCGGTGCCTGTGCTGACTACGCCCGCCAGTCTGTAGCGGCCGTCGCTGTACTGGACCGACAGCGGTCCTCCCGAGTCGCCCCTGCACGCGTCCCTCTCCCGGCCCAACACGTCGGCCGCGCACAGCACGCCGTCGCCGAAGCCGCCCGGGAAGCGGGCGTCGAAGCCGGCCGTGTGCCGGAACGCCGCCTCGCACTGGCCGGGCGGCGTCACCTTCACTACGGCCTGCTGAAGCACGCTGGTGATGAAGTCCCGGGTGGCGTCCGTGGTGCCCCAGCCGACGACGTAGCCGAGTCGGCCGACCAGCGGCGCGGCCGGCGCCGGCAGGCAGACGGGCAGCACCGTCTCCCCCAGTCGCACTGGCGCGTCCAGCTCCAGCAGGGCCAGGTCGTGCAGGTACACCGACGATCGGTAGTCGGGGTGTCTGGCCACGCGGCGCAGGCCGCGGTCCTGATGGACGCCGTCGGCGCCGGTCGACAGGTCGTGCTCGCCGAGGCGTACCACCATGCTGTCCTCCAGGTTGAAGAAGACGCAGTGTGCGGCGGTCAGCACGTGGCGGGCGGTGAGCAGCGAGCCGCCGCACACCCACTTGATGCTGCCGTCCAGCCGCTGCTGACCCAGCACTGCCGCCCACGGCCAGTCGTTGGGCCGACTGTCCTCGCCGTTGACGACGTTCTGCTCGATCCGAGAGTCGCGGACCTTCTGCTCCATCCGAAAGGTGCCCTTGCCGCGCCGGCCGCAGTTCTCCGGCTTGACGGCCGTGATGGGCGGCGGCATCGTCGACATCAACACTACCTGCGCCGCCGCCGCCGGCTCGCAGCAGAAGAGCAGCCGGAACCGGCGGTGGCCGCACGCTCTCCGGCCGGCCACGCGGCCCGACCCGGAGCACTCAGCGGGCAACACGCATTCGCCGGGTCGTCCGCTGGGCGCCAGACAGGCGGTCGGGCCGGGGAACAGCAGGCCGCCCGACCTGCCGACTGCCAGCCGCAGCAGCGACACAACCGCGACAATCAGCAGCATCTCTGCGGCGTACGATCGGTTGGCGAGTCGTCCGGCAGTCAGCTCTGTCCGAACACTGACGCTGGCAGCCGCCGCCGTCGGCTGATATAATGCCAGCGGCGGACATCTGTGACGTAGTGAGCCGGCCAGCCAGTAGCAGTCTACCACCGGTGTCGTGACGTCACACGACACGTCATACGGCCATACAGGATGGACAATCGCATGCCACGTGCAGTGACAATACGCCGTGCCAGAGGCAAACGTCCGGGTTGGCAACACACAGGTCGACAAAGGCCCCTGCGATGTTCGCAATATTCGGGTCGTCGTCCCCGTCACATGATCTGCATGAAGCACAACGCTTCATCCCACTGCGTCTTCGGTCGTGGTCAGGTGTATGCTAGACAGATGAACAGGAGCATTGACCAGTCAATGCTATTAGAAGGGCAAGACACCCGGGGGCGCAGCCAGAGTTTTCTTTAGGGTCCCCGATAAAAAGTGTGATTGAGCAGAGAGCGCTTTCGGCGCACTTCGCGAGCCGAAGATGTCTGGCTTTGCGTGGTGACAATCTGAAAATGTCTTGCGATCACTGTTCGTTGAAGCTCGTAGTTAAAAATGGGTTTTCAAGGAAAACCGGTTTCGATCCCATCTCGGGATCGTCGTCAGTTCATTTATTTCGGTAAGGTTAAAAAATGACATCACGTTCACATTTGAATTATTTGCACAAAACGTGAACACCACGATAAAACACTTCCAGGGTACAATTTATATATACACGACCGATGATGGAACGATGCATGGTGGTGGCAAAAGGCAGCAGTTCAACAGATGACTGGGGCAGAGAGAGAGAGAGATAGAGAGCGAGAGAGAGAAAGAGCGAGAGAGGGAGAGAGAAAGAGAGGGAGGGGGGCGGGACAGAGACATCAAGAAAGGTGGAGAGGAAGAGATAAAGATAGAGAGAAAGACAGAAAGATGGAGAGGAGATGGAGACAGAGACCGAAAAACACGATGACAAACGAGAAGAAGAGATGCGAAGCCTTCTGTGGAGATGTTGGTATTGTTGCTCAAGTTTAATAACATTTGTAAATATGTAGAGTTCTACTGTGAATGTGGCCGTGATGTTGCGTTAAGAACGATCTGTCACTTTTTTAAAAGGCGTATCCACCCAGGAAACAGTGTACATCGGCCAATATTTCTGTTGAGCGTCGGGTTTGTTTCTGTTTGTATGAATATTGCTTCCTTGATTTTTCGCTGTCTTTGCCTCGTGTCAAATGTAAGTGTATCGGTGTTGTCCCAGTCTATCGTATGTCCTGTGTCAAAGCTATGTTCGGCTGTGGCCTCTATTTGTGTAGTCCAGTAGTTGTGTGGCTGTGTTAGATATCGCTTGTGTTCTTTACGTCGTTCTTCTACGTTCCTGCCAGTTTCACCTACATAAACTTTCGTACAATCCTTGCAAGTCATTCTATACACCGGTCCTGGTTGTTTGATTCTGTCGATTTTGTCCTTGGGATGAACGATCAGGTTTCGTATTGTTTTGTATGGTTTAAAGTAGGTTTTGATATTGTATTTGGCATCAATTCGTCGAAGAGCTTGTGATATACCGTCTACGTATGGCAAAACCATTACCCTCTGTCGTTCTGTGATGTCGGTGTCGTTTCTGTTGGTCCCACCTGTACTGTCTCTGGTGTCTGTCCTCTCCGTCCTGTCTGTGTTGACAGTCGTGTTCCTGTCATCCTGAGAACTTATGACCTGATCATTGGTGTCTGCTGTATGTTTTTCAGTCGTGTCCCTAATTACTTTATTTACCAGTGAAGTAGGATAGTCATTATCTTTCAGCATGGTTCTGATGCGTTGAAATTCTGAATCCCGTGCATTGGTATCGGCCGAGAGAGTCCGTGCTCGTTGGACGAGCGCTTGTATTACGGTGCGTTTTTGTGCCGGCAGGTGGTGACTCCCATAGTTTAGGTACTGTCCGCTAGCTGTGGGTTTGTAAAATACCACCCATGTGGGTCAAACCCATTTTTAACTACGAGCTTCAACGAACAGTGATCGCAATTCATACACCGTAGTCACAAACGTTAACATGAAAATGTCTTGTTTGATCTGGTGTGTTCTTGGTTGCTATGGGGGACACGAACCCCCGACTGCCCCTTGGCTGCGCCTCTGAAAACACCGGACAATGACCAATGAAGCAACTGATCACGTGTTGTGTTCCATCTAACACACATGACGGGCACATATGTCCGAATATTACTAACGTCACGTATACCAGCAACCCGTCACTAACGCCAACGCGAATTGGCGCAGGTAGCCATTGGCTGAGGAGGCAGACATCCCGGGCCCGCGGCTTTGTATCTGTAACAGTGAGGTCATGGATTGAAGTCTCGCCAGCTGTTTGAAAATTGTGTTTTTTTTCCGCGGTGAGGAAATGGCAACGGCATATGGCCTCCGCGGCTACCGGCCACATATATAGAACAGAGACATACCCAAGGGGTCTTTGGGGCACGAGCTCCTTCCCCTAAAGCATCGGAAGGGGTCTGTCCAAGAGGAATAGACAGCTTCCAAAGTTCACCTAAGGCACCCATGCATGTGCCACGTGTGCAACCTTGACCACCCCCCAAAAAAAACACCTGTCACGTGGTCAAATATCCCACCTATGTGCACGAGTCACGTGCTAATCCATGCATGTGTCACGTGTTCGAACATTCAGATGCACGTGCCGAGTCGAGCATGCGTGTGGCGAGTTGTGATGATGATCCATCCTTTACAGAGGTTTGCAGAAATGCACAGCGATGTCCTATCCTGTTGTTAACTAGTTATGTCACCTGCGGAAGCGTATTCACTTCTGATCTGTATGACTTCGGAAAATTAACGATGACATTTTATCTGAGCCATAGCCCGATTTCTTTAGCAACTGAAATTAAACTTCAAGACCAGCTAGCAGTCCTCCCTAAAACCATTCTCGCAAGGTGCTTCTACACCGCTACCAAGCTTAGTATGCAATTAAGCTAAGTTCACCTTTGACTTGACCCGACTTAAGCCTAACTGATGATAAGGTATAAATAATGTGCTGATAGTTCGCACAAATTTAAACTATCTAAATTGTACAGAGTATGTGCGGCGTTGTGACGGGGCGGTGCCACCCCTGTCCTCTATGCACTTCTGTATGCACTTCTGCTGTCTGTCATTGTTGACCTTCAGAGCCTCAGTGTGCCAGTGCTGACGGAGTAGCGGGGTTGAGGGAGGGAAGATATGCTATGGGTATGATATGGGTATTGTATTACGTTGGTGTATGAATGTTTGTTGCGCATCTGCTCCCACTATTGACCACAAATATATCCTTTATTTGTAAATATCTGTGAACTATACACAGACTGTCCATAACAGCCACTGTACGTGGAGGACATGTATTGTGAAATACATAAATAAATAAGAGCTGGTCTGGGCAGAATGTGCCGGTTGGCGGCGGGTTACGGACCTGGCGCCCTGCCGGACTACATGCCGGACAGGCTGCGCTCCATGGCTGCCAGCAGACTGGAGAATGTGGCGACTGCGAGCTGTAAAACTGCGGTGTGGCCCAGAGCTGGATCTCGCCCAGATGCGGTGTGGCCGGGATCTCACCCTGATGCTGTGTGGCTGAGATCTCACCCTGATGCTGTGTGTTTGGGATCTCGCCCAGGTGTGGTGTGGCTGGGATCTCGCCCTGATGCGATGTGGCCGGGATCTCGCCCCGATATGGTGTGGCCGGGATCTCGCCTCGATGTGGCATGGCCGGGATCTCGCCCAGATGTGGTGTGGCTGGGATCTCGCCTGATTCGGTGTGGCTGGGATATCGCCCAGATGCGGTGTGGCTGGGATCTCGCCCTGATGCAGGTTGGGCCCTTGTGACTTATAGTTGCACTGATCTTTTATGTCTTTATTATGTCTTTATGATGTGGTGTGGCTGTTCGCAGCGAGTTTGATTAGGTACGTACACACGAGAGACAGTAGGTACAGTTGCCAGTAAAAGCGTGCCGAAAATTGTCTTGTATTCACACAGTGTAAGCTGTATCCCCGAATTCGACTTGAATCAGTTGTAAATATCCTATATTTTTGCGATTTTTGAACGTATCTGGTGCTATGTATCAGGCTCCAGAGCCCTTTTACTGGCTCGAACATTTCTTTTGGAATCCCTCCTTATTCTGGAGTGCTCCGGCCTCATCTTTGTTTTAGTCCCAATGCGATGTTCTGGGCACGCTGTGCTTATTTTGGACTCCCAACGCCAATTTTTTGGAGCTCCGACGGAAATATTTGATGCCCCGACCCGAATTCTTGGGACTACCGACGGAAATTTTGTGTCCCGCGGCCATATTCGCGGGAGGGGCTTGCCGGAAGATTTTGGGGCGCGTTGTACTTTGCTGGGGTCACAGCGCGATTTTGGCGGGGCCCGGTGAAAGATTTCTGGCCCCGGTGCACATTTTCCGGCCCCGGCTCATGTTTTCTGGGGCCCACTTCATTTATTTGGAGCCGCCTACGCAAATCCTGAGGACACCGATGGGAATTTTGGGGGACCGAGCGCGATTTTTGGGGAACCCGAAACGCTTCTTGGGAGCCCATCCCATCAGGATGGAGGGGGGAGCATTTTTCCACCTTGAAACGCCACAGCAGCTGTTCAACGATTTTTTTTGTCAGCCGATGGCATCCTAAAGAATAGAACAGAATGGCACACTTTGGATAGTTTCCTTTCGGGACCTGTCCTTAATATTCCGGTGTTCGGGTCTATTCGATCGAGCCGCGGTGTGATTTTTGTGGTAGAGTTTTATATTTTTCAGCCCCTGCGCAATAATTTTGGGCTCCGGTACGATTTTTCGGGCTCCCGGTACGATGGTTGCGGTGACTCGGCACGTTTCTTTTCCGGGACACGACGGTTTTTGGGGGTTAGTGACGCGATTTGTGCGGCCTCAGAGTGACATTCCGGGTAAAAATTGATTTTGGGGAGGAACCTTCAATTTGTTGGGCACCGACACGACCTTTTTGGCTACCAGTGTGATTCTCAAGGGCCGCGACGCGACTTTTTGGGGTTCCAGTGCGATTTTTTCCCCCGTGTTATTTGCTGGGATCCCAAGCGCGAGTTTTAGCGGCCTCATCTCGACACCCAACGTGATGTCCATGGGCCCCTGTCATAATTTTGTGTCCTTCGCGCTATTTTCGGGGTGCCGGCTCGACCTTTTGAGGCCCCCAGCTTGATTTTCAGTGGCCCCGATGCGACTGTTTGAGGCCCCGATCCCACATTTTGGAGCCCCCAGCGTCCTTCTTACTGGTCATTGAGCGATTTTGGTGGGCCCACAATGTGATTTTCAGAGGTCTCAGTGCAATTTTGGTGCCCCCGGTAACGTCTTCAGGCATGATTTTGTGGTTCGATTCAATGTCGGTTCGGTTCAATGTGATTTTCAGGGGCCACGGTGCGAATATTTGGGGCCCGGTTGTATTTTTTTAGCGGGTCCGGTGCATTTTTTTATGTACCTCGGTGCGATTCTTGGGGGTCCCACAACCTCCCAGTGGGGGAACTGCAGCGTTTTCCCGGGGAAAGGGGGCAGTGTCTCCTGGGGGAGAAAACAAAATCAACATTCCACCACGCTGCACGCCTTGTTTTTTTACAAATGCATCTAGTCTCTTCATTTTAGCAGCATCGAAGAAACGACCGCAATTGAATAAAGATCTCGTTACTCTTGTCACACGCTCTGGCTCGCGTCGCCTGTGTTGTGCGTAAAAGTCTAGGTCATGTCTTGTGATACCACCATGAATGGACCCAATTGCTGGATTTGTAGCTTTAATTTTTCATCGAAACATGTCACATTTGAGCCTTCGTCGTCGCTTTAACGTCAGTATAGGTGCCATGGTAAAAATGGTAAAAATGGTAAAAATGGGGCATGGTTGTGACGTTATGTACCTTCTTATTTATCAGTTGGATACATTTAGGGCAATAACAGGGCACAATGAGCAGGTCTTGCTGCAGAAAGACTTAGACGAGCTTGTGAAGTGGTCCGAAAAATGGCAAATTTAATTTAATTTTGATAAGTGCAAAATCATGCATGTAGGTAGGCAGTATATCAAGGCTCCATACTTGATGGGTGGCCAAGTACTATCTGTGACTCAGCAGGAGAAGGACTTCGGTGTTATTTTGACACAAAATTGGGGGCATCAGAACAGACCAAAGAAGCCAGGAAGAAGGCACTAAGAATGCTTGGGGCAATACATAGGAATGTATCATACAAAAGTGAGGAAGTCATCAGGAAGCTTTATTGTGCATATGTCAGGCCACATCTGGAATATTATGTCCAAGCTTGGTCCCCTAGTTATGAAAAAGATTGTTGGCTTTTAGAGAGAGTACAAAAGAGGGCAACAAAAATGGTGAATGGTATGGGCAACCTGGCATATGAGGAAAGATTGAAGAAATTGAATATGTTTTCACTTAGATATAGAAGGCTGAGAGGAGATCTCATCGAGGTCTTTAAATTTGTTTATAGTCAGGAACTATCGCAGGGAACTGTTTGAATTTAACAGAAATGTTGCAATTAGAGGTCATCAATTCAAAATTAAAGTTAATCACAGCAGGACAAGGTTAAGACAGTCCTTCTTCACCAACAGGGTAGTAGAACACTGGAACCAGCTGCCAGAAACCATTGTCAGTAGCAACACACTGAACATCTTTAAGAACAGCATAGACAATCATTATAAGAATAGGGAGCTTGTTTTTCTGTATTCCAGGGAGAGTTGATCAACACATTTGGTGGACAACTGGTTCAGTGTACAGAGTGCAACCAAGAAGGGCCCTTGTGGCTCATAGTTGCACTGAGATCTTTTATGTCTTTATGTCTTTATGTTTGTTCTAAACATACAATGATTGTGTAACCATGGTGTATACATTGCCCTCATGAATCCCTACAGTTCGTGTTTTTGTGAGAATACAAGCATTAACAGATGTCTGGAAGTGTTCTCGGCGTATGAAATTGAGACGCATTTACTCAGCGAAATAACTAGATATAACAAAACACAGGTGCCGACCACAGTTCAGTTGAGGCCATTGGCCACTTCTGACATCATTAGGCGCCTTTTATCTGGTATAGATAACTGGATATTGGAGGTAAATAAGTACATTAGAAAACATAAATCAACACAACGCCAGAGAACACGTTGAAATTCATAGTCATCGAGGTCACCAGAGGTTACGTGACCTGAGGTCACGGGGTAAATCTTTCATTATTCATCACATGTTACAAATATTGTCACAATTAGATTCCTTGAAGCTTTGCGAGTTCAAAAATGTCAGTATATTTATATTTTGCTTGATAATTAACTTCGTTATCAGCCACCGAACGTAACCTTGCAGTGTGACCATCCATAAATGCCCGAGGCTATAACTCCTGAACCGTTGACCTGATCGAAGTAAATTTTGCACAGGTGGATTCAGGGAATAAGTTAACCCTATGCACCATTTTTGCTCAAAATCTGAGAGATGAGGGTGCCGGGCCCTGGTCGATCTGTCTTCCTTTTTGAAATGTTATATAAGTTTGGTGCGCTAATTGCTGTCATTAAAGAGATCAGAATATTTTTACATGCACCGTTTCCTTGAACTAATCAGTTCGATGACCTGGGCATATGGGATATATCCCAGGTGCTCTATAGGGTAAGATACGGAGCATTACAAAGTAAACATAGATCAGTACGAGTGCATCGTGCTGCGTTGTTATTTTCCCATGGAAAGTATTTATCGTCAGCTGATTCAAATGTTAGTGTGTTGATATCTTCTACCTCCTCAGCACCGAGGTTGCAGGCAAAACGCCGAGTGGGAGTAGTGTGACCCATGGTGTAGTTGAGCTGAACACGCAACTGTAACCGCGGACGCGCATATGATGCACTGGTATATATATATATATATATATATATATATATATATATATATATATATATATATATATATATATATATATATATATATATATATATATATATATATATATATATATATATATATATATACATATATATATATATATATATATATATATATATATATATATATATATATATATATATATATATATCTATATATATATATATATATATATATATATATATATATATATATATATATATATATATATATATATATATATATATATAGCTACGTACGTGCATATCGCTGCACAGAAAGGGAACTCCTCACACACTGTGGCATCCAAGAGACATCCAAGGGCATCGGGCCATTCCCCGAACTTCCAGACCGTTAACATCTGTAGTATGACACAATTTTTTTTAAAGAAACAAAGGCATAGTATGCTTGGCGGCTGGATCACAGTCGTTTGGACCGCGATCCCTGTCGGCCGGATCAGACTACCTCCACCAAGCTAATTGTTCGTAGACTTGATAAAGTCGATCTTTGCGCAGAACTGCAGGCGAGAGGCTGCTTCCGGTGACCAGACCATGCTTCCGCCGTCGAACACGTGCTGGCAGAGCGTGCTTCCTGCGGCGGCCGGTGCAGGCGGAAGCTGCAGCACTAGATAAGACTGGAACCGGACACACACTTGCGCAACCTGCAATTACCACTGCCGGCGCGCGGCTGATGCGGGGAGGGTCCATGAGGTCAGTTTGAGATACCTGGGCGCTATTTCTTGACGTGGTACTTCACCCGACATCCCCGGGCGCCGGATGAATCAGAAGTGCGGTGCCGCAACCGTGCGTCAGCATGCCTCGATGTGTGACGTCAATGGATGACGTCACGTGTGCAGCCAATGTGTGACGGGCTGAACACAATGAAGTGGCTGTAGTGGCTCTCAGCGTGCTTCAGACACAGTTGGAAAATTGTTCACAAATTTTCACCAAAAAAAAAATGTTTCCTTCAAAAGCAGCTGGACGTTAGGTTAGGTTAGGTAGAGTTCGTTTATTTAGAAACTTTTCCGAAAATATGCTGCTTAAAATTTTCCAAATTTCTTTTTTTAAAACATTTTTTATCCAAAAGCATATTAGGATATGCTAGATTAGGTTATGTTGGTTATGGTTATTAGGTTATGGTATCGATTCACTTATGAGTGAATCCATACCATTCCCACTGGAGTCTAAAGGCTACATCGTAACCTTACTTCTATTACTTCAGGAGCGCATCCATTTCCAAAGCAGCTTGCGGAAGAAGGTATGTATTGCAGCAAAAGTACTATGATCTGAATTCCACGGTATCCCTGTTGCCTAATAGTCCATCCTTGACTATCTATGTAGCATATGTTTGACTTTCCTCAAACTGTCTGAAGAACTTGGGAGTTGAAATCACGTGTGAGTGATGAAACAGATGAGCTATTTATGGATGCTTATGTTGCATAATTGCATGACACAGTGACGTGCCGAATGGGGAGGGGACATTGTGGGCAGTTTCCCCTCTGACAGGTTGTGGGGCTCCCAAGAACCGCGTCGAGCTGCGGAAAATAATCGCGCCAGTCTCCGTAAAAATCAGTTTGGGCCCCCAATAATCGCACTAGGGCCCCGAAAAATCACATTGGGGGCCAAAGAGTCGCCCAGGAGCTTCTGAAAAGGACGCTGGGGCCTCAAAAGTTCCCACCTGGGCCCCTGAAAATCACGCTGGGGGCTCAAAAGAGCTCACTAGGGTTCAAGAATATAACGACGGAGGCCACAAACGGTCGGGCCGGGACCCCCGAAAGTCACGTTGAGCCTGGGTTACCAAGAATTATCGCCCGGGTACCTGAAAATCACGCTAGGGGCATGACAGGTCGCACCGGCGCTCCAAAAGTCTCATTGGGATCACCAAACAAATGAAGCCGGTGCAATGAAAAATAATCCCGACATGGAAAATCACTCTGGGGTCTCAACAACCGCTCCAAAAGCCCACAAAACGTGTTGGACCCCCAAAAACGTGTCCTAGCCCCTAAAACTTGCGCTAGGGATCCCAACAAGTGACCACAGGGGCCCCCGAAAATCGCACTTAGACCAAAACATTCCACGCCGCTGTCCTTGAAGATCTCACTGGGGCCAAAAAGTCGCGCCGGTGCCCCACAAGTCGCAACTGGTTTCCCAAAAATCAATTTCTACCCGGAATGTCACCCTGCGGATGCAAAAATAGCGTCAAAGCCCCCCACCCCACCAAAAAAAAGAAGACCTCGGGCACCGGAAAAGAAACCTGTCGAGCTCCGGAAAATTCAGAATAGGTCCCGAAATAAAATTATCCGAAGGGCCTTCCTACACGGTAAAAAAAAATCAGTACTCAGGGAGTAATCGGAGGTACATAAAACCCATCTAGTATCAATATGGGGCATATTCTAGCACCTTTTTGTAAAAAGTGGTAGGCTTGCATTCTTCGAAGTACAGAGGGAGTTTTCGAAGTATCATTTTCATGTCAAGTATTCCGACAATACTTTAAAAAGCATGAAAAGTGAGGTACTTTTGTTACACCCTTTTTCCGTCACTTCACCTCCGCCCGCGGGTGAACTGCCAGATTCGCGCATGCGCCGTGCAGCGTGCGATTTGAAGTACGTGGGGTGTTGGCTGGGTGTTGCGGGGAGGTCATGGGCGATTGCAGGGGTACCGCTGCCACCTGCGTTCTTAATGTGAGGTAATGAAAAGGAAAAGCATGCTAATGAGAGTTTAAGTTTACACTGTGCCACCATTTTCTTTCGTCCTCGATCCGCCATCTTTGGCATGGCGCGGATTGTTGCGATTGTTATTATAGCAAGTTGAGCTGGCGGATGAATGTGAGTATTAACCTGATTTTTTCCTAAAAAAGAGGTAGGTATGTACTTACCTGTAATTGCAAGGCTGCAAATGTTTTTGTGCTCATGGTATAAGCTGGGTATAGGATTTACACTAAAAAGCGGCTTGCTCAATTATTGGTGACTGCACTCCACTGTCACATGACAAGATTATACCTACCTCTTCTGTAATGATTGAATCCATTGACATGTGTTTCAATAAAAGCATATCAATATAAAAGAGGAAAATACACATCATTCATCTCAGTGCCCACAATCTCTCCCTCCCAGGGGGTGGTATAAGGGGGGCAGGGGGGCAGTTGCCCCTGCCTACAAATTCTGGGAGGGGGGCACTACCTAGTGGCCTATTGTTTCTTAACCCCCCCCCCATCCACCCCCTGTAGGATTGGACCTTTAATTTGAATTACTAATGGTGGTCCTTGCCAGAATTCACTTCCTGCATAACCCCCCCCACCCCCCAGGACTGGACTGGATGTTTGATTACTATCCAGCTGGGTTCATTGTGAGACTTGGCAGTACTCGGTCAGACATTTATTTATTGTACTTCTTAAGACCATTCTGCTTACATGGCTAATAATGATCCACTCACCCAGGGGGCACCATGGGACATTTTTACAACTTTAGGATACCCAACATCAAGACAGGCAATTTAGTATTTTGACTTAAAGCCAGAGAGTACTTAATTATTTTGATACAGAGAATATTTTAGTGCAAGCTAACAACCACTTTTTGCTCTCAAAATTGGAGGGATAGGGTATGTGCCAAGAATTGTGATTTGGAAATTATTTATGATACTAAAATGCACACTTTCATCATTATTTCAAATTGTTGACCACATAATAACATTTCAGAAGATATCTGGATAGTAGGTATTTATTTGGACAAGGAAAACTATATGTAAGTTAACAATCATATGAGAAAATTGACTCCATTCTTTGATTATTTGTTCTAATCTCTACAACAATATGTGGAGTCTAAAACTGAGTTGGGCTGCCACCACCAGGCTGACTTTCATTTTGGTGCACTTCAAAAATGTTAACTTATAAGTGTTTTATAATGGGGCATTCCTTATGAATGTCTCCAGTTTTGTTTTGCCAAGAATAAAATCTTCATTTTCCCACTTATAATGTATGAGAATAAAATGTCTTAGGACCAAAAAACATTAAGTCAGGCCAAAAATGCCTACCTTGCCCAACAACCATGGTCAGGTTAGGGGTAATCATTTAGCAGGTGTCACACTTGGGAAATTATGTCCCATCTTGGGAAAATTATCTTGAAGATTATGGGGTTTAGGGTAGGCTTTAGGTCAGTTTAGGTTACATCAGTTTTGGTTAGGTCAGGTTAGGTCAGGCTGGGTTAGGTTTTAGCCCCACCTTGGGAAATCAATCATGTGAACATTTCCCAGTGTGTGACGCCTGCTAAATGAATACCAAAAAAACTACAGGTGATGAATGTATGGCAACACATGTGATGTCTGCTATAATAATACAAAATATTCTTGCTAGTGTAACAGTTGAAGCTTTAAAACCATATTTCAAACCAGAACACAGTGAGCTTAAATGGCTGTACTATATGCTGATCACAATATTAAACACAGAGCACTGCCCACTAGGGATGGGGAATTTTAGCCACCTGGTGGTTTAAACCAGTTTAAACTGGCAGGCATAAATTAATTTAAGCCACCCTGACTTAAATTATATTTCTGGTAGGGCTGGAGAGCAGTGACTGAGAAAAGTTAGGGAAGCATCAATTGAATCCATGCACATTTATTTGCACACACAAAAAGAAAAACAACGAACAGATGTACATGTGTTAAATTATCATTCCAAAATGTGTTACATTCCATTTTATGTGCAAAAACACTCCCTAGAATTCCCCAAAACTCTGGCTGGGTTCTGGGTATGCCCTCCACAAGCCAGATGTTGACCCATTAGGTACCTAGCCATTTGATAGCTAGGTACCAGTTCTATGTTAGCTGAAAAGTGACTATTTGAGCCACATCAATTTGTGCTGTTTTTGGCATAGTTTTCTCATTGTCTTACTGA
Organism: Ashinkailepas kermadecensis; assembly: GCA_034440615.1. Lineage (NCBI taxonomy): Eukaryota > Metazoa > Arthropoda > Thecostraca > Neolepadidae > Ashinkailepas > Ashinkailepas kermadecensis. The sequence continues at coordinate 25,209 of JAOTOM010000750.1, forward strand.
TAGGTGCCTACTTACATATATTCATAAATAACAGTAAGCAATCTGTTATCTATCTATTGTACATTTTCACACATTGTCAACTATTGCACACCTTCTATGGCATGGTATAGTAGTACATTATTTCCTGTTTGCACTAACTTACACTGATGGAAGTGGAGACAATGGATTGTGTGTGCTGTGTTGTGATGTATGCAGCGGCACAACCAGAGGGGGGCTAAAGGGGCTATAGCACCATCCGGAAGCAGCTCATGGGGCCCTGGATGTATGCGTCAATATATGATGGTAATAGTTATAAACCTGGGCTGACAATTCAAACTATAGTTAACTTGTTGGTCAGGTCAATAAGCCATTTTGTCTGTATTGAAGTCCATCATAGCCTAATATATCCAGCCTGATGTAAACCATTTATTTTTGGGGGCACACCTACCACTGCTTCCTTGGAGGTGGCAGCACATTTGAATCCATACACATTTATTGCACACAAAACCAATGAACAGGTGGACACACGTTAAAAACGGAAGCAGCAATAACCCATGCCTCACCCCCACCCAGAGAGGTGCTAAAAAACAGGGCTATACACCACCAACCTACCACCAGCAGCCCAGGCACAGGGAGAACCCACAGTGCCAGACTGCTAGAAATTTGTTACCTAAACAATGAAAGTTTGACCTGGGTAGGTAGGTATCTAGCTTAGTTTGCATTTATCACATTTTTAGAGCCCAATTTGTTCAACAAATTCAGTGCTGGGGGCCTGGGATGACCTCCAAAATACTACAAGGCACCAGGGAAGTCATGTGGCTGATAATATATTTGGTGTGCTTATGTATCCTAGCACTAAATTTAATTGTCATCCCAGTGCTGAATTTGCAAACTGAGGCAACTGAAACTTACAAATGCATGATTTTGGTGCTGCTGGTGTCCATACTTTGGCCTAGAAACTGTCAATAACCATCTGGTCATGCACAGTAGGTCTTCATTGCATGTATTTTACACTTTCATTGTGTTGAACACCAACACTGTCAATGTACCCATGGTTTGTGAGCCTTAGAAGTGTCATGAATTTAAGCTGGCTTAAATAATAAAAGCCAGTTTAAACCGGCTGAAATTAATAAAAGCCACTGGCTGGCATAAGTTCAATTTAAGCTGGCTTTTTCCATCCCCACTGCCCACTGAAGCTAGTGGCACATGGTCCTGAAATTCATTTTGAGAAAGGTGGGATTTATGTAAGCACTGAGGCAAGACACAGTTATTCTGTAAGACAAATCATTTTGTCTGTGTTTTTTAGTGTTTCTTCTCTGGTATTGAAGCAGTAAAAGCATTCCTTCTCTGGTATTGAAGCAATAAAGCTGAAAACTTGGGCTTGAGAGCCCTACCAGTGAGTCCAGACCATCTCAAGTGAGGTCAAAACAAAACAAAAAAGCAGGGGTTTCCACTTAAAATTTTGAATTTCAGAACACTGTAGTGGCACCCCCATACCACTCAATAGCCTACACCACCCATGCAGGCAATGTTATGCACTATGTAGGTATGCATCACAAGCACCCACAGTGCCACCTATGCCTTCAGGGTAATGAGATCTCCAGCATTGCCACCTATTCTGGCACCACCCACACCAGGTGCTGCTAGCTATACATTGCATCATTTAGACCCATCTCTCAGCAGCCCTTAATCAATGTGGGCAATCTCTTTTGTCAACATCAAGATCATCCCTTCAAGCAACCCTTATATGCTCCAGATGACCCTGTTCTTTATAGCCAATACTACAGGGAATTATTGATCTGCAGATGAATGGCTGAATTTAGACATTTTGGAGTGGGATTAAGTCTAAGATGAGGCTCATCTTTGCATGTCAGTGGGGAACTATGGTCAGTATTTCAAAAAAGGGTCTCACCCAAATATGCTACCATTTGCTAAAAGTGGGGATGCATTTATCCATATTTGGGAATACTATCTGCGATTATTGGGCTCTTGCTAAGAAAACCCCTGTATGGGAAAACCCCTGTAATGCTCCTCCCCCCTGGGGGGGCATCTGTTGGCTGCATGGACTAGGTGCTTAGGGAGGTGCTATGGCCATTCTGGCCCCCCTGGATCCACTAGTGTTTTTAACTTCTATGAGATAAAAAATGCAAGTATGTTAATTTATCATATTTGAATGCACACAGTAGGTCAGGGTCAGCACCAGCTGCTGGAAATTGCTTGTCACAGAAAGTGGCACAGATTCCCCATATGGAAGCTTCCATTATTTCAGTGGCAATATGGAAACATACCAACGGCCTTGTTTAGCACACATATAAGCCTTCACAGGGAAATTAAGGCATGTATTGGCCTACAGATAATGCATACTATTTTTAGTAAGTGGGTTATTTGCAGTCATTTCATGACAATGTGGTTGCATAAATAATTTTTTCAAGCTGTAATAAACCATCGGAGGCTGTGCAGTACCACTGTGAGTTAACTGCAATTATAAGTAATGAGGGAGGTTAAAAATCCTGCATCTCAAAATATTGGCACATGCCTGTAACATCCGGGTGGCTGCTGTGTTTATGTTCTTGGCTTTTGTACTGTGTGCTTCATATCTGTTGTTTTTCTTGTACAGATACTTTTGTGTCATAGTGTGTGATGCTAAAAATCCAGTACAATAACATAAAATGCCACCAACATACAATGCCATAGTCTGCCACCATATTGTGGTCTTAGGTGCCGCTGCTACACCAAATATGTGAAAATATTCACTTGCTAAATGCCACAGGGGAACTGTAACATATGATTTAATTAGTGAGAAATGATCCACTGAGCAGCTGGTGTTTCTCGGTTGACAAGACTATCCATATGTATTGTCTTGCTCCAGAAGTACAGAGATCAGAGATTTGGTTGAATTGCAATGTATTGAGCCATTGCTGATTTACCATGTAAACAATGCACAATGTGTTTACATAAAGTGCAATTCTGTCCCCAGATAATCCCTCTGACCACGAGGCCCCAACCTAGCAAACAAGCAGGTACAAACCATTAGCTGCCAGCAATGCTTTCCGGAAACATGAATGTATTGTGCATATTTGCTTTGTACAGAACTCAACATAATTCTTCATTTAAAATATTCATCGCTATTATTTGATGAGTGATGAGGATTCCATTTGTTTCAGAATACAAGAAAACATCGATGTAACACATGCCAATTTTCCCATTACAATACTTCGATATTTGCAAAACACCTGCAACGCCATTCTGTTGAGAACAATAATTCAAAAGGGGACGAGTGGTCTAGGGGTAAGATGCTCGTCTCGCAATCGAAAGATTGTGGGTTCGAATCTCACCTGTCGCTACTCTTCGCCCGCGACCAATCGGCGTGAGAGATTGGCGACGCTATATGAGTCAACGGTCGACGTGTCGTAAAACTAATAACCAACCAACAATAATTAAAGATTCCCTTGCACATATTGCAATCAGCTTCTATCTTCAGGAAGAAATTGGAAAAGGCATGTTAAGCAAAAGCATAACCGATGCTTCGAAACATCATGCAGTGTGGGTCAAAGTGAAAATCCGAATGATGGAGTGGTAGTCGCAGATTGTGTTGGAGATGAGCAGCAAGATGTAGGGCCACAGTGCAGTTCTTCCCAAAGAAGACACAAAGATGTTGCCCAGTTTCTCGGAAAATTGCACTACGTCCACAATATACCCACGTCTGTTTGCTCTTACATTGTGGATCAACAATTGTTTTTACACGGTCGGTACTCGATGAAATTCAAGACAAAATGGACGCCGAAACACCCAATGCTCAGGTCAACATTATCTCAAAAGCACAGAACTTGGAGACTACTTCTACATTTCGAGAACTAAGAACGGGTCATAAACTGAACAAATTTTTATTGGACGAACTCAACTTCAATCCTCCCAAGTCTGTGTTTCTGAAGACATCAGCAGGGCACTGGAAATCGTTTCAATATGTACCCATTTTGAAACAGCTGAAGGTTCTGCTATCAAATCAACATGTTTTGGAATATGTTCTACGTGATGATGTTCATAATGAACATATGTCTGACATTGCTGATGGTAGTATGCATCAGAACCATCTGGGGAAAATACGTTTGGCTGTCTACTATGACGACTTCAATGTCGTGGATCCACTCGGAAACAAAGTGTCGAAGTACAAGCTTGCCGGAATCTACTATTCGATGCTGAATGCTCCATGCCATCTTAGATCTCACTTAAGTGCAATCTATGTCGCAGCTGTGTGCATGACCTCACAAGTACAGGAACATGGATGGGCAACCATTTTGGAGAAGTTCGTAGACGATGTAGCGCAGCTGCGAGATGCTGGCATAGTCATCGTGAATGCGGGCTGACATCTCACCATCAAAGGTGATGTGAGCTGTGTCATTGGAGACAACCTTGCCTTGCACTCATTGGGTGGATTTACCCAATGTTTCAACTCTGGGAAATGCTGTCGGTTCTGTATGGCCGACGTTGGCGAGCAGCAGACATCATTTTATGAATCAGAAGTCACCCTCCGCAATGCAGAGGTGTATCGTCGTCAGTTGAGTGACCTCAAAGCATCAGAATTTTCAAAAGATAGAAAACAAGAATACGGCATTTATGCGAAGTCGGCTCTTAGTGCGTTTCATGAGGACTTCCCAGTGGAGAGATTGGTGCCTGATGTAGCTCATGATTTGTTAGAGGGTGTTATACCCTATGCTCTCGTTCTGATTCTCACTGCTCTGATGAATGAAAGGTTGTTTTCATTAGATGTGGTCAACAAGCGTATCAGTTCCTTTGATTTCAAGGAACGAAACCGCCCTCCCTATCAGCTGATATGGCATCAGCCCACTTCAGTTCCTCAGCTGTTCGTGGAGAGACTGTGCTAGTCACTAAGTGGTGTTTTTGTAAGGCAGGATTTGCCTCATGTGCATCATCGCCGATGGTTGTGTGGCCTTCCGCCGCCGGGTTCGGATAATTTTTTATCGTTTGTGCTCAGCGTTAACAGCATTAGCTTTTCAAAGACCAATTCCGTGGTCTTGAGTTTTTATCTCTGCAGTGTGGCTCAGGCCTGATCTCGCGTAGATGACGTGTAGTCGTTGGAGGTACACTCCTGAGGTCGGGTGCGGCCGGCTCGCGTGGCGGATTCGACGCCCTCCCTATCAGCTGATATGGGATCAGCCCACTTCAGTTCCTCAGCTGTTCGTGGAGAGACTGTGCTAGTCACTAGTGGTGTTTTTGTAAGGCAGGATTTGCCTCATGTGCATCATCGCCGATGGTTGTGTGGCCTTCCGCCGCCGGGTTCGGATAAGTTTTTCCCCGTTTATGCTGAGCGTTTTTCACTTGTGCTGAGAACGCTGAGCGGTCTTTGACAAGCGTTCGCTTTTTAAAGACCAATTCCGAGGTCTTGAGTTTTTTTACAGGGTGTTTAACAATTGTTGAAACAAAGTAGCGGCCTTTCAGATCGTCACTAATGACTTTATTCTCTTTCTCTTTTCACATTATTGCTGGGAAATAGTTAACATTTTGATATATTGAACAAAATATAGTGAAGTCATGCCCTGGACGATGGAGCAGAAGATCTTTTGTGTGAAGACATATACGAAACTCCTGTGTCACAGGGTTGAAAGACTTAGTTTCGTATATGTCTTCACACAAAGGATCTTCTGCTCCATCGTCCAGGACATGACTTCACTATATTTTGTTCAATATATAAAAATGCTAACTATTGCCCAGCAATAATCTGAAAAGAGAAAGAGAATAAAGTCATTAGTGACGATCTGAAAGGCCGCTACTTTGTTTCAATAATTGTGAAACACCCTGTATATCTGAAGTGTAGCTCAGATTTGCCTCATCTCACGTAGATGACGGGTTGTCGTTGAGGCGGTGTGTGTGGTGGATTCGCGCCACGGCCGGTGGTTTAATGTGTGTGGTTGAAAAGGCGAATATATATTCGCGTTGCATTTTACCTTTTTACACCCAGAGAGGCGGTTTTCGCGAGTTTCGCGGGGAGTAAATGAACCCACGGCGTGGGAAATGCATGCTAACCATAGGTGCTAAAGTAAGTACCTTTCGGTTTAGCACTATATGGGGAGTGGTTTTTGACAGCCGCCCCATACGGTACTAGCGTAAGTACCAGTACACCTCTATGCAAGTACCCAGAAGGGTGTTTTAAAAGCACCTTTCACCTTTAAAAGTACCCGTGTGTGAAATCCCAGGGGTGCTCAGAAAGTAGGTATAGTGAGGTAATCGGCAAAAGTACCGAATGCGAGGTTTGAAAAACTTCGTATGGGTAGTGGTTTTTGACAGCTGGAAACACCTCACAGGGTGCTACATTTTTTTACAGTGTACTCTCGATGGTGCCATGAGCTGAAAAAAATCGTTGAGCAGCCGCAGTGGCGTACCAAATATAAAAATGTACCCCATCCTGAAATGGCAGGCTCACAGGAATCGCCACGAGGTCCCCAAAAATCACGCTGAGGGCCGATAAATTCGCGTCGGAGCCCCCAGAATTCGCATAGGGGGCTCTAAGTGAATACAGCGGGCACCAGAAAACTTATACCGGACCACGAAAATTTGCACCGGGGTTAACCAAAGTCGTGCTGGAGCCTAGCTAAGTACAACGCGCACAGAGAACTCCGTCGACCAGACCCCCCAAATATTGCGTTCGGAACCCAAAATTCCGTCGGTAATCGCAAAATTTCGGGTCGGGACATAAACAAATCACCTCTGCCAGCACAGTGTGCCCCCAAAAATCGCATCGGGACTAGACAAAAAGCAAGCCGGTGCCCTCTAAAATAAGGAGATTCCGAAAAATATATGCCCGAGTTAGGAAAATCTCCGGAGTTTCAAACATGCCCCCAGGTGGTGATACCACATAATGCGAATAAAACGTCGTAGTTATTGGACAGCAAATGTGCTAGAAGAAAGAGTAAAACATATTCAACATGCAAGAGAACTAAGCATGTTGTTGCATGCATAGTTCAACATAGTCTATCTACATAGTCTATCTACAAATAGACAAGTAAGTAATTTGTCATTTTTGAGACGAACAAAGTTTTGCCCAGTTTTCCACACCTTCAGGAAATCCGTTGAGTGCGTACTACGCTTTCTCACCATATCTATCCCACTTTTTCTTGATTGGTCTTCACCAGTGCTTTGCACTTATCTCCCTCTCTCTCTCTCTCTCTCTCTTTCCTTCAATTCCATCTTCATGTCCCCTATTTCGCCCATCTATCTCGTACACACACATGCACGCGCACACACACCTACACATGTGCCGACAATGTTGACAATGACATATGTTCTCAATTACGAGTATATTTGTCAGATATCTAACTTGAGGCCTTATGTGGCTCTCTGCGCATAACACAGTCCACCGCGAGAACGCGGCCACATCGAACCGCATCTCTTCTTCACAAGAAAAAGACACCGGCGAGTGGCAGAAAGCATGCCAGTGCTCGCCGGGCAGAGAAAACTGTGCCAGAAAGGCTAGCGAAGATGACCTGCCTCACTCCATCACATGTCGGTACACAGGGTTTGGCGTTCGTCCTTGGCTGTGCGGTGGGTGGGCGAATGCCAGGCCGTCAGGACTACATACTCGGGAGGCAGCGGCGTAGAGCTGGCTATGACTGAAGGCACCCACCTTCAGCGACTCTGGTAAAGGTCTTGCCGTGCTTTGTTGATGGTGAGCAGAACTGGCCTGCCTCACTCCAGCACCTGTCGGTACACAGGGTTTGATGTTAATCATTGGCTGTGCGGTGGGCATACACACCCCCGTTAAAATATGGCTGGAATCCGTGAACCCACCTCTTTTGCATACTATGCCGAATTCTCCCAAAATATGCCAAGTGGCATATAAATATGTAGCTGTTGCATTGATTTACTCTCTTATGGATGAAAGATATGAGGTTAGCAGGTGCACAACAGCTACTCTCTTGCCGTGAGCATCCAAACATCGCAACTGTTGACACTGTGCTGATTGACGCTGCGCTGCTCGGAACACTGGATCTCTGAATAGCGGGGAGGATACAGGCCAGCTCCTCCCAATTCAGATTCGTTTTCGTTTTATTAAAATAGGCACTTCGGCCTCCTCAGGCCATTTCGTGCCGTGAAGAAGAATAAAAAACAAACAATTATGGTGTAAAAGTCAAATTATAATTCCTGGAATAGGTTAGTTTGTCGGAGAAAGATGAAAAGTAGTTTTATTAGAAAAGGGTGTTGATCTCCCAAGCAGTGTGGGCAAAGAAAAGGCGATGTTGTGTGTCCGGCAGTAATTAGTAAGTGTTCTTCGAGGTCCATGGTATTGTTGACAGTGTAGAAGTATATGTGTGACTGTAAGATGGGTATTGCATGATGGGTATGAGGGTCGAGGCGAAGCAGTGTAAATATATATATGGGTGAGAAAAGCATGGCCAATGCGTAAAAGTGATCAGACTTTTTCTTCGTGTCGGTATTTTTTAAAGATGATGTCCATGGTTCAACAGTAGGCTTGATGAGTCGTAATTGTGTATGGTTTGTGTTTTTTGTGTCCAAAAATGTATAATTCTCTGCTGTATTGATTATTTAATGCCGTCAAAATGTGGTGGAATTTCTGTAATGTTTGGGAGTTGTAATTATTATTTTGCTAATTTGTCGGCCTCTTCGTTTCCTGGGATGCCACAGTGGCTGGGCACCCACAGGAAACGGACCCCCACGCCCATCATGCAAAGTGTTTGAAGTGTGTCATAGATGGAAATATGGCAATGGTGCGAAAAAGAAAGTGAAGAAAGCGATTGAAGAACAGATTTTGAGTCGGAACAAACAACGACGCTGCGCATGAGGTGACAAAGGAAACGATTACGAATATAACGAAGGCAATCAGAATGGCGTGTAATTCGGCAATGAAAATGGAAGTTCCGTTTGGTAGGCGATGATGTGTTGTGTGTGTACCCGAAACAATGGCGTTTCCTGTGGTGTTAGCATCCTTAGATCCGTCAGTAAAGATGAAGGGAACATGGCGATATCGAGACCGAAGCTGGTGGAATTTTTGTTTGGCATATTCTGGACTAAGTTGTGATTTTGGGGTGGCTGTTAGATAAAATACGTGCCGTTCGGCCATCTGCCACTGTGGTGTAGTAGGTTGAGGAAGAAAAGTGATTGGTGGAATATTATACTGAAGTTGTGTAGAAAATGTTTTGACGCGTGAAGCTATGGTAAGACCGGTTCGCTTTTCGGCTGGACCTAAATAGTTGTGGTGTAAGCTTGGGAAAATTTGCAAGGATGCGTGTGTGGGGTAGTGTTCTTTAAACTGAATTTTTGTGGCATACCTAAGTGTTTGTTCCATTCTTCGTAGAGCTAATGGTGGAATTCCTGAATCGGTTTGTGGAGAAATGATGGGAGATGTAGCCATTGTACCGAGTGCTATGCGGATGAATTTATTTTGTATGTTGTCCAAAAGTTTCAAAGCGGAGGTGCTGCCACCAGCATAAACTACCGATACATATTCTATGATGGGAAGAACTAGTGATTTATAGATATGTAAAAGCGTATGGCGGTCGGCTCCGAAGCAGGAAGAAGTAATACAGCGAAATAAGTTAAGTCGGTGAAAACATTTCGTCTGGACGTGTTTGATGTGTTTATGCATAGATAGCCTTCGATCAAAAATAATACCAAGAAATTTGAATTAATTTACAAAAGGTATGTGATTGTTTCCGAGGTGAAGCGGTGTGTTTGGGTTTGGGCAGGGTGTCGATTTACCGAATATCAGTGTTGCAGATTTTGGGGCCGAAAAATGAAACCATACTTCAAGGACCATTCGTGTATTCTGTCCAATGTGTTTTGTAAGCGGATTAAACAATGTTCATAATTTTTCCAGGAACACCAAATTGCGCTGTCGTCTGCAAATAGTGAATATGATATATTGGTAGGTATGTCATCGAAAAGATCATTAATGATAATGTTAAATAATACTGGTGAAAGACAACTTCCCTGTGGTAGGCCGTTCTGAAGACAATGTGGATCAGAAATGGCTGACCGGCACCTGACGTGGAATCGACGAGAACCAGATAAAAAACCTACTAAATAATGTGCTAAATGTCTTTTATACCGAGTTGTTGAATTTTGAAGAGTAGTGCGGGTTTGAAGACCATATCATACGCTTTGCTGATGTCTAAAAATGCTGCGACAGTGTGTTCATGTTCTTTGTAACCTAAGCGGATGTCCGTTTCTAACCGAATGAGATGATCTATAGTGCTGCGTCCTCACCGAAAACCACATTGAAAGGGAGATAGAAGGGAATTTGTTTCCAGGTGCCAGGTCAGTCTTCTGATAGCTATGCGTTCAAAAAGTTTTCCTAAACAACTGGTGAGTGCAATGGGTCGAAAATGTGTGGGGTTACTATGGTCCTTGCCAGGTTTTGGGATGGGTATAATGAAGGATTCTTTCCAAGTTTCGGGGAAGGCATCAGTTGTCCATAGTTAAATAAATGTGTGCAAAATGCAATATTTGGTGTGGTCCGGTAAATGTCTGAAAAAAGAATAATGTAAGTTGTCGGGCCCTACTGAAGTATTGCCGGCGGAGGAAATGGCTGCATCGAGTTCTGAAATTTGAAAAGGGGAATTATATATTTCTGTGTTATCAGAAACAAATTGTGCGGGATCGACGTAAAAGGTGCGTTGTGCATTTTACATGGAGCCAGGTCTGTAGTTTTCGTCGGAGCTATGATGGGCAATGGTATCCGCTATGGTGTTTACTATTTCTTGGGATTCTGTAATTATGTGATTATGAAGTTTGAGGGCTGGTAATGATCTAAATGGGGATCGTCCGCTCAAACGGCCGATTAATCCCCATATTTTGCTTAATGATGTGTCGAAAGTAAGTTGCTGGAGGTAATTTGCCCATGACCGCCGCTTAGCTTTACGTATAATGCAGCGTGTTCTTGCTCGTTCATGGTTCCGGTTGATTAAATTTTGTTCGTCGGGATGGCGTAAATATTTTCTAAATGCTCGTTTTCTAGTGGCTATTGCTTGGGAAACTTCTATGAACCACCATGGGACTGGGGTACGTTTGTGATAGGCTTTGTGAGTGGAATTGTTGCAGACGCTGCTTGTAAAAGTGTGTTGGTAATGAAATGAATGTTTTATACTGGAGATATGTTCGGATTGTACTGTAATGACGAAAGCTCCTCCCGGTGCACATAATTCCAGGAGCATGGGCACTCCTTCTTGAACAGCATGTACCGGAGGTGGGAATATGTTGCAGCGAGTTTCCAAAGAAACCACTTTTGCTTTAAAAAAAAAAAATTACTTGTCAAACCACATCAAAGTCAAGTCCATCAAAAATCATCCAGCACAGCGCTGCTTTACGCCTGATAGATACGACAAGAGCCGACTTGCGCGCAAGCTTCCACCATATAGCATTCAAATTTCCACGGCTCTCTCAGATATAAACTTTGCAATGCCATCCACTGCAACTCGACCGCCCACTAGGCCATTTTGGACTTTCAGTCAACCAAAGGTCGAGTACTTGATCTCGGAAAAGAAATCCACTATCACATCGGCGGAAATTCTTGGCCTCTTCCACGAGTTCGCCGATGACAACAAACACAAATCACTGGTATTCACGGATGGGTCGAAACACGAGGTAAAGGTAGGCATCGGCATCACTGGACTAGGTCTCAGACTTTCAAAGCGTCTACCGGATAACTTCTCCATCTACTCCGCTGAAGCAGTGGCCATTTTGGCCGCCATCGCCATTCTCATGAGACGCAAAGCTAGAAACGTAGTAATTTGCTCAGACTCCAAATCTGTCCTCCAGTCAATTACCAACACCCACGACTGTCCACATCACTTCATTGATAGAATCCAACAACTCGTGGCCCATAACGTAAAGTTAAACTTTTCCTTCCTCTGGATTCCGGGCCACGCCAACATCCCAGGTAACGAAGAAGCAGATCGGCTCGCAAAGCAAGCCTTAGCATTGAACACTTACCCTAGCATGGAATATTCGGTAGACGACTGCAAAGCACTCCTACAACGCCACATTCGCCAACAGCAACAGGACAAATGGACACAACGCACCTCAACACAACACAAATCCAACCACACCCACGCCATCAAACCAACAATAGGTACATGGAACTCATCAAATCAATCTCACCAACAAAAAGAGGTCATCCTCACTAGACTTAGAACCGGTTGCACACAAATAACACAGCCTCAATTAGAGGGTGACCAATACACAACACCGCACTGCGGCACCTGCAACACCACGTTAAGCATAAGCCACATCCTGCTAGAATGTAGTAGCTTTAGCTCCCAAAGACAACCACTTAAGGCATCATTCTGCCAAAAAGAGGGCATCACCCTATCGCTTCCATCGCTTATCGGTGACAAGCACCCAGAACTCCTTCAATTGCTATTTGAATATCTGTATGCCACACAACTAGCAGGGGCATTGTAGGCACCACACCACCAACACTCGCATCAACTCGCAATGCATGACCGCGAAACACTCGAAGGAAACACGTAAATAGCCATTCCCGCATGGCGTCGGACGTACATGAGTCGATTTGCTTCTCAATTAGAAATAAATGGCTACCTAGCGGTGCCGTCGGAAGTAGATGAACCGACTTGCTTTAGGAAAACAAAAACGAAAAACGAAAAATAAACATTAGCAAAACGTAAAACGACTACCCAGAGGAGCCATCGGACGTAGATGAGCCGATTTGCCTATCAACTCATAACGCAAACGGCTACCCAGAGGTACAGCGGACATAGAAGAGCCGAATTGCAAAACACCGTACTAACCCAACTAACAACCCTGCATGGCATGCTTAGACTAACCCGCCACTAACAACTAAACCGCGGCAGCCGGCGTGATAGGCGGTGTGAACAATTACTACCTTGTTCGCACGGTAAAGATCCCTCGGTGCTCTTCGATAAGAGTAGGCTAAAGCCGGCACCCTGGCAAAATCAACTTCTCGTCACTCTGACAACACCCCCAACCCCACCCAAAACTACAAATTATTTTGTGGAGGAGTGAAGTAAAACTAAACCATTTAGACATCAGGGAACTGTCCCCAACCCAGACCATCGCCTTCAGCACCTAAAATATCACGCAAACTAACGTAAAATTCCTTAACGTAAATGTCCACTTGCCCAATCACACACGCTCGATTAATAGACAGACATGTAACGTACTCGCTTTAAAGGCGGCGCAAATGACCTTCATGGTCCGGCACGCCTTAAAAAATCACTCTCCCCCCCCCATGCCCAAAAATCACTCTCCCCCTATCACCGTTAAATACATGATTACATTGCACATTGAATTAGAACCACCCATGCCGAAATATTCGCAATAATGAATTGGTTGGTTATTGGTTTTACAACACGTCGACCGTTGAGTCATATAGCGTCACCAATCTCTCACGCCGATTGGTCGCGGGCGAAGAGTAGCGACAGGTGAGGTTCGAACCGACAATATTTCGATTGCGAGACGAGCATCTTACCCCTAGACCACTCGTCCCCGCGCAATAATGAGTTGAGAGATCGAATCGATAACTAAGTTCCCGTTCCCGTAAGTTCCCGTTAGGCGAAGTATTCTTCCTTTCCTAATCATTCGATTGCTGCCTGATACAATGTCGATGACCTCCCACAGAACAGTTGCATTGACTCAATATTGTGACAAGCCATGGAAAGCTAAAACGCGGTATGCTGAACACATCAAACCTACAAGGTTATCAATACCCGTGAGTGGTCATCAATTCATTAAATAAACATAAATATTTGTAAGTGGGGTACCTGTCAAATGACCGCCTTGCAATAATGAAACCAGCAGCCGCGCTGGTCGTGGCCAGGCCACACTGCCAGCGCTGCCCTTCGCAGGGCTCGTTCCCAGTCGGACATTAGTGCCCGAACTGGGACATCCAGGATTTGGGCTACCCTGGACAGCGTTTCCTGGCACAGCTGCTGCGTTCTCGCTGTCATGGCGACGAAGAACGCTGGCAATATGGCCCCATTGATGAGCACGAAAACCACCAAGAGTTTGCCGGGGAACAACATTAAACGTGCCGTCAATGTATGCTTCAACTGACGGCAGCGCGGAAGCAGCTTCTGCCACGTCGGTGGCGAAGGCAATGGCGACCTGAGGGAAAGTAACGTTCATAAATGACAGTCAAATAGCCACCATTTAAACCCGATGAACCACCTCCATTGTCGTCAATTGCTGGAGTGGCCAGGTTGCCGGCAGGGTTTACACTTGACACCTAACCAGCCAACATTCAAATTCGAACAGACATTTCCTGTTGGTTTGAATTCCAATGAATTTGAAGTTCCAAAACAGGAGTTGGTGGAAATAATTTAGAGGTCGCTAACAGTTCTTGCGGGGTGGTCTGGTGATGACACGTTTGGACGATGGCACAAAACATCACCGAGCCATGCTAACATGGAAAAAGCAGCTTTTAAAAGAACCGAAGCTGTTATGGATCTGACGTGCCACCAGCAGAGGTAAACAAGATGGAAAGGTGCGAGAGATAACCGAGCAGAGGTCGAACAAAAAATGAAAAGGATGCGGAAAATCATCGCAACACACTGAAAAAACGTATCGGGCAACACTGCAGTGAACATGACCATCGACGACCGCGCGGAGTAGTCATGCAGTGCAGGGTATTTAGAAATGGGACAATATGAATACTACGGAAATATATGCCAACAATATACTTTATTTCGAGATAAACATCAGATAATATTGAAATATTTGCACACCTCTCCCTCCAATTCAAAGTAAAAGCAAGGTCTTGGCCCAGCAGCAGCCGCCCTCGCGTCATCCATAGCCACCAGAGCCTGAGCCGCCGTCTCTGGTTCTGGCGGCTGGTTGCGGCGCCGCTCTCGTGCCATCATTTGGTAGGTGGCGCGGTACCCTGCCTCGCCCCTCGCCAGACTGTTAAAAATGGCGCGGTTGGACCGCCCATCACTGGTGCCGACTGCAGCCCTAATACTTGATTGATTGATTGGGCTTACGGGCGCATCAACTGCTACTGGTTATGTAGCGCCCAGCAGCCCTAATACTTGTGCCCTAATACTTGAGGCCAGGCGATGTATCTGCAACAATCAATGCACAGTCAACGCTCATTCAAGAAAACTTCTTGAATGATTGGAATCTTCAAGAAATTTCAAGAAATCTGAAGCTGTGATGTGATATTTCAGGTACCGAATAAACATTTCAACATTTGGTATGCAGTTGAACTGCTTTTCCTCAAATATGGGCCAAGGAAGATATCAAACACGAGATCGTCAAAATGTGACTTACTTGGTGTAATTTGACCTGGAAGATATTGACCTAGGTTCATTAAACTTTTACTGGAGAGTTCACAACCACCTTAGCACACGCATCGGATAGCCTTTCACATATTGCGTACCAGAGTGGGGATGGCGGATTCAACCCCCTAAGGGCTCTGGAACTCAATTTTAACATATTGTTTTTTTCGTTCGGTGTGAGATGTCGAATCGAGTACAGTAGAATGTCTGTTTGTTTGCTATTTGGGCTTTAGGGCGCGTTGACCATGTTGACAAGGTACCTCATAAACGGTTAATGATGCAGCTTCAGGCCCATGGTATTGTGGGTAACATCCTAAAATGGATAGGGTTGTGGCTTTCAGATAGACAGCAGAGAGTGATGCTAAATGGTACAAAATCATCATGGCAAAATGTTCTTAGTGGAGTCCCCCAGGGGTCAGTACTGGGACCACTATTGTTCATTATGTTTGTAAATAACATTGAAAGTGGCCTAAGCAGTAAGGTTTTGAAATTTGCAGATGATTTGAAGGTCTTTAGGGCAATAACAGGGCACAATGAGCAGGTCTTGCTGCAGAAAGACTTAGACGAGCTTGTGAAGTGGTCCGAAAAAATGGCAAATTTAATTTAATTTTGATAAGTGCAAAATCATGCATGTAGGTAGGCAGTATATCAAGGCTCCATACTTGATGGGTGGCCAAGTACTGTCTGTGACTCAGCAGGAGAAGGACTTCGGTGTTATTTTGAACACAAAATTTGGGGCATCAGAACAGACCAAAGAAGCCAGGAAGAAGGCACTAAGAATGCTTGGGGCAATAAATAGGAATGTATCATACAAAAGTGAGGAAGTCATCAGGAAGCTTTATTGTGCATATGTCAGGCCACATCTGGAATATTGTGTCCAAGCTTGGTCCCCTAGTTATGAAAAAGATTGTTGGCTTTTAGAGAGAGTACAAAAGAGGGCAACAAAAATGGTGAAGGGTATGGGCAACCTGGCATATGAGGAAAGATTGAAGAAATTGAATATGTTTTCACTTAGATATAGAAGGCTGAGAGGAGATCTCATCGAGGTCTTTAAATTTGTTCATGGTCAGGAACAGGGTTATCTCAGGGAACTGTTTGAATTTAACAGAAATGATGCAATTAGAGGTCACCAATTCAAAATTAAAGTTAATCACAGCAGGACAATGTTAAGACAGTCCTTCTTCACCAACAGGGTAGTAGAACACTGGAACCAGCTGCCAGAAACCATTGTCAGTAGCAACACACTGAACATCTTTAAGAACAGCATAGACAATCATTATAAGAATAGGGGGCTTGTTTTCCTGTATTCCAGGGATAGTTGATCAACACATTTGGTGGACAACTGGTTCAGTGTACGGAGTGCAACCAAGAAGGGCCCTTGTGGCTCATAGTTGCACTGATCTTTTATGTCTTTATGTCTTCATGTCTTTATGAACATATAGCGCCAATCAGTAGAATGTCTAAATTTATCACGGAAGCATGTCGTTTAAAACATTGTCTAAGTCCTTTAAGCTCAATTTTAAGCCAAGACCGTACCCATACCTGCATGGTATTTATATTATATGAATACATTTATTAATGATAATGATGGCAAGTGCCATGCTATGTGCCAAGTGTTATTGTACAACAGACCACATACGTACGCTATGTATGTAAGTCTGTATATCCGTCATGCATCTGGTAGCACCGGATCTGTGTTACGAGATGAATGGGTATCACACTCCGTATTGGGGAGCAGAAGCATAATACTTCTGCACACTTTTTTGGAAGCGAGGCATTGAGACTTCATAAA
>JAOTOM010000751.1:0-42307 GCA_034440615.1 Ashinkailepas kermadecensis
TCCTTGTCTTTTGTTTTTCCAGAAGGTATCAATAGTCTCATTCTCAGGTGAATATAGAATGAGCTTTGAGACAAATACATATAATCACAAAACCTAAGGGACATGTAGTGAAGATGTTCCTGGCAGGCTGAAAATTATTGTATAATGAACTAGATGTGTCTATCTTCATGAAGCTAGGCATGAAGTTCACAGTGTATCCTCACAATCAGAGGATTATATAGCATGATGAACATAAGTGCAGCAATCTATGAATATGCATGAATCCATGAAATACACTCATACCATGCATCTTTAAAAAAAACATGTGAAGCTGTAGCATAACCAGAAATTCGGCCGAGCTGACACACTTAAGGGCTGAATCATGACATTGGCCAAACCCAAGTAATTGTCAGCTAATGCAGGGGGATTTGGAGCAAGGGGGTGGGGGGCATCACCAGCCTAGATAGCCTGATTTGAACTAAAATTATCCTTTATTCATGTTCTTCAGAAAAACAGGGAACATTTTATGTGAAGAAAAGTATTGTTTTAAACTAGACCTAGTTTGCACCTAAACCATACAAATCAGGTATTTTTCGTCAGCGATTTATTAAATCTTACACAACCCAAGCTGACTGACAACGGGCTGGCTGGATCCACCCATGAGCTGAACCCTTAACAGCGTTAAATCTCATGACTGAGTAGTATCTCAGCACTGATTACAGACAAAGAATGCAGGTATACAAATCTACATTAATAAATACAGAAATTCCCAAACCTAGATCCTATTCGGCGACTTACGAGGGCTCAGCTTTGTTTTTCGAAGTCTTGTGTGCGTCACATTTGTAGGCATGTATTTTGAAGAAAAATAGAATTGATAAAATGTTCCAATATTAATATATGATTCTCTTCAGATGTAAACAGAGAAATAAAGTTAGAATTGTTTCTTCATTTATCTTAACCTTACACTAATAAATTTCACAAATACTGCAAATATTAGCAAACATTGTTTATCAAGAACATGGGATGAAAAATTTCATCCTTAGGCTGGCACATTCCAGGAGGATGAAAAACACATGAAAATACAGGTGAATTTGTGGATGAATACTGGCGAGCATGATGGATAAATCAAAGATTAAAGCAAATATTTGAACGTCTCATCATTTTCTACACATTATAAAAGGACAATAACGCTCTGCCGCGCGGTACAAGGAATTATTCATATGTTCATCTGTGGGCTTTTTCGGCCAGTCTGAAGGATGAAAAATCCAGGTAAACGCGGGGTTTGATATACGGAAGTGCTACGAATAAATCGCACAACAACTGGCATTTTCCAACTCTCCGTTCATTTTAGTGCGTGAAAATTAGTACAAAAACACTTTCGAAGGTCTTCCTTACGTGCCATATTTTTTACAACGCAAGAGCTCCTGACGTGTGGATGCTTGGAAAGTATGCTGCAAATGGAGACCAGTTCCTTGGTGATATGGCAAGTGAATACTATAAGTGGACAAAAAAATAATTATTTCAAGTTCATTTTCTGATTTGAGCACACAAAATACTCGACATGTGCACATTTAAGTGAAAATTATTGTGTTTTTCAATCGCCATTTGTCGATAGCTCACTGGCTTTTTCCTTCGTCACAGGTAACAACCTGAATGCCATAATTCTCCCTTGTAGTGGAAATATTTGATCCTAGTTTTTTTTCATGGCATTCTTTATATTGTTCCAAGTCCTTTGCAGTATAATAGCCTCTCAGCCGTGCAGGTTAAATATAAAAAAATAAATTGCGAATTGTGCATTGTGTCCTGTGGCACTATAATTTGTCACGAAAGCGCAAAACATCGCTGCGCTGAATTTTGTTTACATTCCATTGTTTTCATAGCCTTGCATTTGGCATATACGTGCATACAGTGCAGCGTAAGTTCTGTGTGTACCGCCTTGAGCGTTGTTAACCTTAAACCACCTCATCCTACATTGCTCAGATGTGTGGTACAATGTAGATGATGAATATCTCAATCTAGATTGGTGATATATTAGTGGCATATCTGCGTGTGCTGTTGGGAGGAAAGCATATGATCGAGGTAGGGCGAGTGGATTCTAAGGTTGTTCTGCTTTGTTGGGAGGGGGCAGATTCAGAGCTGAATGAGGCTGAAATAGATATTGTAGGGGAGAGACAGTATTGGATCTAAGGAGGCCGAATGGGCCGCCCCCCATGCCCAAAGGGGAACGCCACCTCATCTGCTAGAATGCTACCCCTCTAGCCTCCTTTCCGTCCCCTACTGTTGAAGTGCCATCCATCCGGGAGGTCGGTGTTCACCCCCCTCCCCCTCTGGTCCCTGCTTCCTAGGAAGGCAAGTTAGTGCCACCCCAGCACATCTTTAGCTTCCACCAGCCCCACAGCTTAAATTCCTGTATCCGACCCTATTTGAGACTGAATTATGTGATGCTGAATATTCCTACAGGGGAGGAGCCTTAAAATGTTGCAAGGTGTGGGCAGGGCAGGAATTATGGATCCAGCACCCAATTATATTGGCATGAGGACAAGTTTAAAAGAAATTATGAATTTACAAAAGAAGTAGCTAAAAGAAGTAGCTAAAGAAACGTGAAAGATAATGAAACTATGAGCCACAGGGGCCAATGGCATATGAACAGGGCAGTTCCCCCCCTCCAGCTTTGAAACTGGTGGGCATTACCTGCCATCTTTTCATGGTCTGAGCACCCAGATCTCTCCCCCCCCCAGTAGAAAACATTTCACTCTCATAGCACATCCTGCCGCCTCACCCCCCCCCCCACATAAAAAAATGTTCCTTATGGCCCTGACAGGGGCCATCTTGGTTACACTTTGTGGACACTAAGAACTAGTTGTCCACAACATTTGTCGATTAGTTATCCATGAAATAATGAAAGGAAATTCTTTTCTCCTTTTAATACCAGTCTATGCTATTTTTATAGACTGCTATACATACTGACAATGCCAATTGTGCGTGATAGCTGGTTCCAATGTTAACTACCCTGCTGGTAAAGAAAGACTGTCTTGTCTTTATCCTGATATGGTTAACTTTGATTTTGAATTGATGGTCTCTAATAACTAATTGTATAATTTGTATTATCCTAGAGATGGATCTGTTGCTGACCATGAATAAATTTAAATACCTTGATGAGACCTTCTCCCCTTATTTTTCTGTATCTAAGTGTACACACACTCATATCTTTTTTAATCTTGTCTCATATGGTAGGTTGCTCTAATTACTAATCCTTGTTTGCACTCTCTCTAAATATTACCAACTTTTTCCATAGCTATAGGGGATCAAGCTCCATTATTTAAAATGTGCCCTGAAATTTTGTTATTGCTTCTTTTGTATGTTGTCCATAATTTGTGGACACAATATGATGTACACAATTTTGTGTTCACAATAACACCTAAGTCCTTCTGTTGAGTCACAGCTAGTACTTGGCTACCCATCAAGTATGGATTCCTGATATGATGTCTACCTACATGCATTATTTGACACTTATCAAGGCTAAATTTAATTTGGCACTTTTTATACCTTTTCAATACTATTTACGAATATTGTGACCAATAGTGGTTCCAGTACTGACCATTGCAGTACTTCACTAAGAGCATCTTGTCATGAAATCTTCATGCCACCTAGCACCGGGGACGAGTGGTCTAGGGGTAAGATGCTCGTCTCACAATCGAAAGATTGTGGGTTCGAATCTCACCTGTCGCTACTCTTCGCCCGCGACCAATCGGCGTGAGAGATTGGCGACGCTATATGACTCGACGGTCGCCGTGTTGTAAAACCAATAACCACAACCACCACCGCCACCTAGCACCACTCTCTACTGTCCATCTGGAAGGCATAGCTCAAACTGATTTTCATATCAGGATTAAATCAATATGATGTCTTATCACACTTGTCTGTAGCAAAATCCAAAAAGTTCAAGATATTTGTCAGCGAGATCAACCTTTTCTAAACACATGCTAGGTGTCTCGAATCAATATGTTCCCTTCCAGAAAACAACCATTATATCCGTAATAATTGGTTTAAGCAGCGTATATCCTAAGGATGTTGGTCCTGCATTTACATAACTTCATTCAAAATGGTGTGGTCCCCGCATTGTCCCGACTAGACGCTGCCTCAATCACGCCGTAATCTAGTAGAGATCGCGGCGCCTTGCCCGCGGTATTAACTGCAAAACAATTGTCGCACCTCTACCACTGACCCACACTAATCTGTATCCGTTCTTTGACAGTAACGCCGCTGCTGCCTCAATCCTGTGTGCCGGGATCCTGCTATCCTAGTTTGGTCTGGCCGCATCGTCCGTCCATCACCTACATCAGACCTTCCTGCCATCCTTCTGAGGTTGGTTTTTTCACCTACATCCTGTCCTGTGTTCTTACGTCGTTGACTTGCTGCTTGGATCCGTGGGTATCAGGCATGGTGAAAATTAAATCTGATGAAGCTGTCGTATGCCATATATGTCTTAGAAATATCAGAAAAAGTAATGCTAAGCGACATGCGCAAAACGTGCACAGGGTGGGGGGAAAAAACTTCAGGACTTTAGCAAGGCATGTGAGAGAGAGACAATGCGACGGAAGAGGCGGGATCGAGTTGTCCGTCCAGACCCGATCGGATGTAGCACTGCTGTGGGGACGTCTGGAGACGATGCCACGCCAACTGCACCAGCAGCAACCACCGACTGCCTCCCTCTCGACTCTGACAGTGATGTAGACGATCCCAGCCCAGCTGCTGTCGAGCCGGAAATGAATGACGAGCCCAACAGTGACCCCATGGACGAGACGAGACCGACAAGGACAGCGGTCATGGGCACAGACGATGCGATTATATTACTCAGACTTGAACGGTTATGGTTGTTGATGCAATACAACTCATATTTTATGTTCCGAGTGTGTACTACATCATTGGCGTTGAAAGAACGTGGAACGATGGACAAAGACAAGAGAAGCTGTTGCTTCAGTTCAACGAATCCAAGTCGCGTTGGGGATATGCAAAATAATTATGTCCGTGAGATAGTACGATTTTGGTTTCGCTATTGGCTGGTATTCGTAGAAACTATCCACATTTCCAGTCACACTCGCGATCATATCGATTCGAAGTTCAGCCATGCACAATTAAAAGTTGTTATTGGCTTGGTTAGTGCTTCTGTTGATGGCGTCGGTGCTGACTGTTCAGATGCCTCATTTCACTTTTATATTAAATGTTGATGGTGTGCTGTATTATTTATTTACAAAGCCCAGCTGTTTGATCGAGTTGCGGCATGGCCTTCACCAGAGATGATGCTCCCTTGAGACCAAATGACTAAGGACATAAACACATCACAAAAAGCAAAACAAAAGCAGTGTCAGTATTAGTAACATTGCCGTAGTTACGCTCCAGTTACAGCCGAAAAGCAGACGTAGAAATATGCAGGCAGATTATTCGAAAGTGCTGTCAGACACCGACACCGAACTGGTGATACGGTCGTTCTGCGGGCACTGGTTCAGCATTTGAGGACGTGGCAGGTCACAGGTATGATGACAGTTATCTGGATTGCATAGGTCAGCACCGCCACCCAGGGATGTAGGCTTCGTGATCAGGTCTGCATGATGAGGACTGGTCAGCGAGGCAGTGGCCAAGGTGGATGGTACCTGTAACACAATACCAACCAATCAAATACACCCACATGCAGCTCATAGCATTTTGGTGAGGCCATCATGCACATTGTACATGCAGGTTTAAGTGGCAGGTGCTAGATGTGCGACATTTGTCTTCTCCAAGGGACGGAACAGTTAATTACTTCGCATTTACCTTTGTACCTTTGCACGCATCACGGTCTGCCATCATACACATTGAGGAAAATCACAGTCATCAAGCACCCGGCATGCACAGCTGAAACAAACGCGTCCAAGTATAACATGCAATGTAGGTCTTTGATAGGGCGGTGCACAGGTGTCCTTCCGCCATGTGTGGCCAGATTAATGTGAAGAAGTACCGAAGAATGGAATTGCCTGTTTCATTTTAAGCACCGCACTACATTCATGAATTCAATAAAGAAAGGAAGAAGCAAAATGAGAAGCATGTGAAGGTACTGCCCCAAAATGTGGTTCAGGAAGAGTGGACGCAACATACAATTTGTCAAAATTTGTATGATTATGTTTGCCACTCTGGCCATGTGTTAATTCTATTAGTATGATGGCGCAATCTGGGTTTTCATCATGATGCATCTATTCAGCGTTTTTCATCTTTCACTATATCAGAGTGATTTTGTTTTTCATCCGCACAGGTATTGAACAAGTAATTTTAAGACACTGATCACTGTCACTTTGAATTCAGTAGCTAATGTCTTCTGGTGGATCCACAAGTATATCTTCCCCCAATAAATGATTAAGGACATGATGAGGCGATGTTCATGATGCGGACAATTTGACAGCAATGCATGGAGTTTGATTTTGTTTGCTATATGGGTGTCCGACCACGTGTGCGACACTGTTGCCAGGTGTTCACCTCGGAGCGCAAACTGTACACCCGAGATACGCTGGCATTGCATCGTCGGAAGGGCGACCCGGACGACTTCCATCGCGGTCACCCGCTCTGCGAGTTCTGCGAGAAACGGTACTTCTATCCGGCGCCGGTAGATGGCGATAGTGGCACGTGGGTCAGTGGGATCTTGTTTGGATTGTGAGGTGTTTAGATCTATGCTTGTCAGATACTGGATATTTTTACCCACACAGGAAGGAGAACGTCTGTTATGGATGCTTTCAGTATTATAATTTCCTTTCAGTGACACTTGGCACATTTAAAAAAGCTGTGTGGTGCCTTCAGTGTTCTTTTTATTCGTTGCTTGACTGAAACCAGTTTTTTTCTTTTAGTATCCCCTTTATTTCATCAGTCGTCCAGTTACGCATTTACAGCGTTCTTCATCAGAACTGTTGGCCATAGCCCACACAAGGCAGTTATATAAATTTATGGACGTTTAGTTTTATTAACTGAAAGTGACATGACAATGTTGAAAACATGCACACGGTGGTCACTGGGCAGGCATTTTTGTGCTAAGTAAGCTCCGACGTTCTTTTTCTTGGTAATGCAACCGGATCATTCTGTGAAGGTGCCATTCACTGGCATATTTTCTTGTACACCAGTCACTCAGTGGGCCTTGTTCGCCATAGTGCTGCTGTTGTGCTATGGTGAGTCTGGGGACGGGAGCATGGCACGGCTTGACTTGGCCACACGGGCCTCCTGGAGACGCGGCCGCAACACTGTGCTGTCGCCTCCCAGGAGTGAGGGCACGACTGGTCTAGGGGTAAGATGCTCGTCTCACAATCGAAAGATGGTGGGTTCGAGTCTCACCTGTCACTACTCTTCGCCCGCGACCAATCGGCGTGAAAGATTGGCGACGCTATATGGCTCAACGGTCGACGTGTCGTAAAACCAATAACCAACCAATAACCAACCAACCAACCTCCCAGGAGTTGACCTGCTGCCACAGTGTTAAAATAATGATTTGTCGTTAGGTGTGAGATGTCGAAACGAGTAGGGGAGGATGTCGAAATCGCCATGGAAATAATGCTGCTTAAAATACTTTGCTCCTTGAAACCCAGTTTTGAGACAATTGCATGCATATAACTACCCATTTTCCATGGTTTGAGAGGTAACTAATTTGGGGATATCGACATCAACGATTACGATACAAACATCTATACTATAAACGTTTATGGGCGCTGTATAACCAATGCAGTTGATGCGCCCTAAAACCCAAATAACTAACTACTATAAACGTTTATTGCATACCATAGTACTTCATAGGTAATCCCTTCACCTGGAATTTCACTAGGAATTGTTCATCATCACAATCCCGGATCCGTTATGGTGAGCATAAGCATGATACGTATCAACGGGATACTATTAGAAACGAGGCATGAAAACCTCACAGGCACGCACCGAAAGGCACGATGTCGATACTTATTTGGGAGGGATGTCGATTGAGCGTTCAGTAAGTGGTATATACCGCCCTATTTCACGAATAATTTATCACTGTGTTGCCATCGTGACCTCGCTGTGCACTCGCTGGTGCAGCCAAGTACTCGTGTGCGACTGGGTCGTACGGTTGACATGTGCGCACAGTGTTAACATACTGATACCTCGTTAGGTGTGAGAGGTCGAAACGAGTACAGTAGGATGTCGAAATCGCCATGCAACTAATGTTATGAAAATATGTTAGGTCCTGCATACCCAGTTTAGAGACAATTGTGTACATATCACTGTTCCTGCTTTGCGTGTTTGGGAGGTACCTAAGTTGGGGACACCGCTATGAACGATACAAACACCTATGCTATAAACTGGCATTGTATAACATAGCACATGGTCGCTACATGACCAATGAAGTCGATGCGCCCTAAAGCCCAAATAACTAACTAACATAACATAGCACCTCATATGAAATCCCTTGACTTACAATTGCGATACGGGATGTTCGTTATCTCGATACCGGGTCTGTTATGGTGAGCATAAGCATGATGCTTGTAAACGGGATGCAGTTAGAAACGATAAATGAACCGTGTGCGCACCTCCTACACGTGCTCCTCGGTTGCTGATGCGAATCTTTGCACTTGCTCGACCGTTTTGCAGTGTTAAAATAATGTTTTTTCGTTAGGTGTGAGATGTCGAAACTAGTACAGTAGGATGTAGAAACCTGCCATGGAAGCGTGTCAATTAAAATATCGTTTGCCCTTCAAGTTCCATTTGAGCCAACAGTGTACACATCAGTGCACGTTTTTTAGTCTAATTTTGGAGATACCTAATATATGGATACCTATGTTGGCGATAACGATTGCAATGCCATGTTATCAACAGATCGCATTGTTTAACACACCACGTCATAGATAATCTCTGTGTTTGGAATCGTGTCACGAGATGCTTGTGTAATCAATCCTTAATGGTGAGCACAAGTATGCTATTTATACGCGAAATACTCTTAGGAACGTGTCAAAGAGACCTCATAGGCACACATCAACAAGCACGATGCCGATACGTCCTTGGAAAAGATGTCCATTCAGTGCTCAGAAAGTGGTATATTCCACCCTATTTCACGAATAATTTATACTGCCGTTTTGTCAGTGACGTGTAATCACTGAGTGCTTGCCTTGACCGGCGTGTGCGAGTTCCGGCAGACCGTTTCACCGGGGTGTGCGGGTTCTGGCAGGCCCTTTGACCCGGTGTGCGGGTTCCCGCAGACCGTTTGACCTGGCATGCAGGGTCTGACAGACCATTTGGCCAGGATGTGCAGGTTCTGACAGACCATTCGATCGGGGCGTGCGAGATCTGGCAGACCGTTTGAGTGGGGTGTGCGGACTCGGGCAGACGTGTTTTGACCGGGTGTTCGGCTTCCAGCATGTACATGGACAACGACGAGCTGTTCATGCATCTGCGCCGCAAACATTTATATTGTCACCTTTGTGAAACGACCGGCAAGCAGCTCTTCTACGAGTGAGCGACCCTGTTTACCCGACCCGGCCTGATCCGATGACCCAACCCGGCCTGATCCGATGACCCGACCCGGCCTGATCCGATGACCCGACCCGGCCTGATCCGATGACCCGATTTAACGTAGACTCGCCTTTTTTGTCAGCCGAGGCCCGGCAGACCGCCACAAGTGATTCGTTTGCAAGTGTCGTGAATGGAGTTGGGCTGACTGTACCAAGCCACTCATGGGGAGACTTGGTTTTGCCTGGTGGACACTTTTCTTTGTATTACAATATCTGTCCTGGTTTGCTGTTCCTTCACAAGATGTTAGGGAATCGAACTGGGTGGCCTGATCTGGAAACTGTTTGTTCAGGTCTTGACATATTGAGATGTGACGTGTTTTGTGTCCAGTCAAGCTAGACATACCTGCACGTAGTCTGCTCTTTCCTTTGTGTTGGTCGTGGTGATCGTTGAAGAGTGACCGAGTTATGCGTTCTCAAGGTTTCGCGCCGGGTGAGAGCAGTTCAACAAAATGGTGCTTCTAGCTTGGTTGTTAGAGTCACCTTTAATGCGATGCAAAGGATGAGTTCCCCGTGTCTTACATATTGGTTTGCAATCGCCCGGTCGGAAGTTCAGGAGGGCTGCTTAGTAGGCAGAGCAACACCAAAGCAGTGCCTGTCGGTGTGCCGATGGTGTGTGTCCACCAAGAGCAGTCTCGGGAGGCGAGAGGACCCGAACTCGCGATTCCGACATCGCCCTCTCCTGAGACCGGGGACAGCATTTGACATCTCAGCCACACACACACACACACACCATATCCCATATGAGTGTTCACTTCTGGCAAGAACAAAGAGAGTGCCGGGTTTTTGTTTGCATTGCATTGTCATGGAATACCTATTGACGATCTTTGTCAATCTACGCTAACCTCTTTTCCTAGTAGGTGTATACTATATATATGTATATGTATATGTGTTTTATATATATATATATATATATATATATATATATATATATATATATATATATATATATATATATATTCAAGTGTGGTTTACTAGCGACTATCGGCACTAGTATGTGGCATGCTACTCTGTGATAAGCCTCCAATGTCATCCCCAAACGCTGACACCCCTGCTCTAACCCCATCACCACACGCGCTCCGTTCACGGAGACCCCTGGGCCTGGAGCCTGTACTGACGACATGCACACACCGTCACACTGTGGGCTTGTCAGGCTGCACATGATGATGGTGTTGCAGATTCTTCTATCACTTTGTCTGTTCGATCCAAAATAGCCCCTTCACGTGACCTGTATTGATCAGACCTCGCCACTGGATCTATTGCGATTCATCTGGAATCCAAACTCATACAAGGCCACTAGTCGAGACCAACTTAACCTTGCACTGCTGCTGTCACACTTCAACTAGCCAGTACCTCACCCATCACCGCTCGAGGTTAGCTCAACGACCAACGCCCAAAATCGACTACTCCAGAACAAAACCGTATTCGTCCCATTCGCGCCACATACGATTCTGACGTTCCACAGCGCCACCTATTGTTGTCCGGCACAACCACTACCTGGCCTGTCGTCGCTAGGCCATAATTCTGAATAGATGATTCACTAGATAACTAACTTCGTCTTTGACCCCGGTAATGGCTTCAACACTAGTCTCCCCTCACCTTCCCTCCCTCCCGCCGTGCCCGGTGTGATTGCGGGGTACCCCGTGTGACCGCGCGCGTCGACTGGGCCGCAGCGACTACGAGAGTCTGGCACATCACTTCCACACGGAGCACTTCCTCTGCGAGCAGGGCGAATGCGGCGAGAAGAAGTTCGTCGTTTTCCGTACTAACATCGATATCCAAGGTGAGTTGGACACCGGTAGGTGGTGCACTGGTGGGATGGGTACCAGTAGGTGGTGTACTGGTGGGCTGGGACCAAGTAAATGGTGTTAAACCTGCCTCGTGCTGCTGTATATCTCAGTGCAACGCACCACCGCGCCGCGGCATAACCCATACCCAGCGAAACCAAGCGCCACCCCGTGCTGCCGTGAAGCCATAGCCAACGGAGCCGACATTTGCCGTGCCACAGCTCACAAGGCGGCGGAGCACTCTGACAACAAGAGTCGGTGCCAGCCGCGGCAGGAGCACACGTAGCGCTCGACTTCAGCTCCGATTCGGCCGGCAGGCGGCGCCGCAACGGCCGCGACCGGAGCGACGTCTACGGTGGCAGGTGCGGTCATGGTATGGTGTCCTGGTCCAGTCATACGGCGACAGGTACGGACCTCACTACGGCGGCAGGTACGGTTACGGTATGGTGTTATGGTCCAGTCCTACGGCGGCAGATACAGTCATAGTATGGTGTCCTGGTCCAGTCCTACGGCGGCAGGTACGGACCTCACTACGACGGCAGGTACAGTCACGGTATGGTGTTATGGTCCAGTCCTACGGCGGCAGGTACGGACATAGTATGGTGTCCTGGTCCAGTCCTACGGCGGCAGGTACGGACCACACTACGGCGGCAGGTACGATCACGGTATTGTGTTATGGTCCAGTCCTACGGCGGCAGGTACGGTCATGGTATGGTGTCCTGGTCCAATCCTACGGCGGCAGGTACGGTCATGGTATGGTGTCCTGGTCCAATCATACGGCGGCAGGTACGGTCATGGTATGGTGTCCTGGTCCACTCCTACGGCGGCAGGTACGGTCATGGTATGGTGCCCTGATCCAGTCCTACGGCGGCCGGTACGGTCATGGTATGGTGTCCTGGTCCAGTCATACGGCGGCAGGTACGGTCATGGTATGGTGCCCTGATCCAGTCCTACGGCGGCAGGCACTGTCATGGTATGGTGCCCTGATCTAGTCCTACGGCGGCAGGTACGGTCATGGTATGGTGCCCTGATCTAGTCATACGGCGGCAGGTACGGTCATGGTATGGTGCCCTGATCCAGTCCTACGGCGGCAGGCACGGTCATGGTATGGTGCCATGATCTAGTCCTACGGCGGCAGGTACGGTCATGGTATGGTGTCCTGGTCCAGTCATACGGCGGCAGGTACGGTCATGGTATGGTGCCCTGATCCAGTCCTACGGCGGCAGGCACGGTCATGGTATGGTGCCCTGATCTAGTCCTACGGCGGCAGGTACGGTCATGGTATGGTGTCCTGGTCCAGTCATACGGCGGCAGGTACGGTCATGGTATGGTGCCCTGATCCAGTCCTACGGCGGCAGGCACGGTCATGGTATGGTGCCCTGATCTAGTCCTACGGCGGCAGGTACGGTCATGGTATGGTGCCCTGATCCAGTCCTACGGCGGCAGGCACGGTCATGGTATGGTGCCCTGATCTAGTCCTACGGCGGCAGGTACGGCCATGGTATGGTGTCCTGGTCCACTCCTACGGCGGCAAGTACGGTCATGGTATGGTGTCCTGATCCAGGCTGATCCAGTCCGACATGACAGGTACGGACACGGCATATTGTCCTGATCCAACCCAATCCAATCTGATCCAGTCAAACACGTGCCTGCTGCACGTGCCGCTCAGGTCAGGTTAGGTCTGGCGAATTACATGGTCTGCAAGAGCGTCTGTATACGCTCTCCCTCTGTGTGATTGCGTCGTCTGCTTCAGGACATGCACGGACATGAATTTGATTCCATATCATGGCGGTGCCGTTACCCAGCGTGGTCAGCAGTGAGCAGGATGGTGTACCCGACGGTGGTGGATGGATGCATTCGCGGCACGATTGAATTCATGTTTGGGATCTGGGAGCTGGAGTGGAAAATGTCATTGCCATTTCATTTGGTGATGATAGTTTCCCTTCTGTGTCTGGCATCACGAGTACCCTGTTGCACTTGTCAGTGCGTTTTGGTATTACTGTGGAAGAGCAATAGGTTTATAGTTGTTTCAAACAGCACCATCCAAGGAAAAGGCAAGGACGATTTCTTGGGGAGGATAATGTGGATGGAAAAAATGCAGGACAAGGCTGTTTTTCAACCCTGCCTCACGTTCTATATTTCACCATACAGAGAGATTTAGTGATGTGTCATCTTAGGGTCGAAACGTGTTCTATTTTGTGGGACTGCTGTGATCATGAAGAGCCAGAACGTGATTTGCGAAATATATCAGCTTGGAGGTGACCACGGAAACCAATTAGTTGTTGTTGAACATTCACCGCACCACCTTCCCCCTGTACTTCTCGTATCAAAGCACCATATGCTCTGACTCCGACGCGTTTTTTTAGAACACGTTGCTGGAGACGACTCCACAGCATTGCAGAATGTGAAGTATCGCAGCTGACCAGTTGACCAGTTGGGAGAGATGACCGGCTTCTCTCACCTCCGACGGGAGCTGACCCCCGACCCTCAGCCGGGAGAGATGACCGGTTTCTTTCCCCCAGACGGGAGCCGGCGCCGGACCCTCCGCCGCGGCCGTCGACGCCTCCCGCGCCGCCCAGTGTGAACACGAACAGCACGCAGGAGTTCCCGACCCTGGCTGGAGAAAGAGCCGGCGGCGCCGAGCTCAGCGGCAGGTCAGTCGAGGTCGCCGGCTCGCGCTCAGCACCGCCAAGGTCAGTGTCGTGCCGCGACCGTCGTGTCATGGTTTGCGGGTGATGCATCTCTCCAGTAATGCAGTAATGCAGTCACTCGTGCTCTGCAGCTCTTGACGGCGAGACAATGTTTCTTTTGGCGTGTGCACGTGAGGTCTCCTGATGCGCCGCTGTCTCGACCTGGTCTGACATACCTGTGTCGGCCTAGCAACCTGACGTGCCCCTGTATCGACCTCACCCCACCCCATCCCCAATCGACGTGCTGTTGTGTCAGCCATCTGCTCTGTGCCCGTGACGTACCCCTGTGCCGGCCATGAACCCTGTGCGCGTGATTTACCTTTGTGTCGGCCATGTGCACTGTGCCCTGTGCTCGTGATGTACCCCTGTGTATGCCATGTACCCTGCGCTCGTGACGTGCCTCTGTGCCCGTGACTTACTCCTGTACCCTGTGCCCGTGACGTACCCATGTGCCGGCCATGAACCTTGTGCCCGTGGCTTACCTCTGTGTCGGCCATGTACCCTGCGCTCGTGACGTGCCTGTGACTTACTCCTGTACCCTGTGCCCGGGACGTACCCCTGTGTCGGCCATGTGTCCTGTGCCCGTAACTGCCCCTGTGTCGGCCATGTGCCCCGTGCCCTGTGGCCGTGACGCACCCCCGTGTCGACAGGGGCGGTAACCTGGCGCAGCGTGTGGCGGTGGCCGCCGGGAAGACGGTGCGCAACGCCTCGTCTCGCGGCCGGCCGTGGTCTCCATCAACGACGACGACTTCCCCACGCTGGACGGCCGGGCTCCGGCCGTCACCGCCGCCGCCCCAACTGCCGCACCGGCCTTCAGCGCCGGCGGGCCCCGGCGGCGGCGGCGTTCCAGATTCCATTCAAAATTGGTCCACGGATAGTGCTCGATGCACTGATCATCGTGAGCATACAAGCTAAGAGGGGCGTTCATAAACAGCTCAGATATGCAAGGTCAAATGTCGTGGTCATTGTGGTCGGACTCTTCAGATTTCTTTCAAAATTGGTCCCCAGATAGTACTCGATGCACTGATCATCATGAGCTAAAAGCTAAGAGGGGCGTTCATAAAAAAAACAGCTGAGCTATTCAGGGTCAAAGGTCAGACTCCATGAGGTCGGCCTCTTCAGATTACCTCCAAAATTGGTCCACAGATACCACGCGAAGTACTGATCATCGTGAGCATAAAAGCTAAGAGGGGCGTTCATAAACAGCTGAGATATTCAAGGTCAAAGGTCAGAGTCCATGAGGTCGGACTCTTCAGACTCCCTTCACAATTGGTCCACAGGTAGTTCTCGATGCACTGATCATGAGAATAAAAGCTAAGAGGGATGTTCATAAGCAGCTGAGATATTCAAGGTCAAAGGTCAGAGTCCATGAGGTCGGACTCTTCAAATTTCCTTCACAATTGGGCCCCAGATAGTACTCGATGCACTGCTCATCATGAGCATAAAAGCTAAGAGGGGCGTTCATAAACAGCTGGATTATTCCGGTCAAGACTTCTTCCCGTGCGAATATGCAGCAATAATATGCACGAAACGAATATCAATATGTACGTCAAGCTAGATTGATATTCTATTCTTACCGGTGGAACATCGTGGAAGCGAGCATACTGGTAGAGTTTGGCACCCTGATTATCAGGAACTCAACCACGAAGCCGAATTACAAAACACTACGGAGATGTTCGGGGTCAATGGTCAAAGGTCATCGAGATCGGACTCCTCTGATTTTCTTCAAAATGGGTACACGGGTAGTACTCGACGCACTGATCATCATGAGCATAAAGGCTAAGAGGGGCGTTCATAAACATCTGAGATATTCAAGGTCGAAGGTCAGAGTCCATGAGGTGGGACTCTTCAGATTTCCTTCAAAATTGGTCCCCAGATAGTACTCGATGCACTGATGCACTGAAGCTTCAACGCCAAACCGGAAAGCAAATCCGTCACAGACTACACCACAGCAACAGAAACAGAAACAAACAAAAACAGAAATACCCAACAGCAATAGCAACACCCAACAGCAACAGCAACGCCCATCGCTCCCAAGGGTCTTGGTAATACCGAAGCATCAAACCAAAGTACGGTATGGACGATTTTAGATAACACAATCACGTCTTTGGTTTCACCGGGACAACACCAATCCAGCAATGTAAGCTAGCTGGAGAAGTCGTCCACAGACAGATCACTATTTATGTGAACACAAGCCACCCTTTCGAACACAGCAACATGGATCCCACCTGTGCCACTCAGTATTTTTACTGAATTGATCTATACTTTCTTGTGCATGATTTCACTATTTACAACGATCATGTTATCGGCCACGTGCTCCATCGCATGTGCACCGATTTTAACAAGCGTGTGAGGGTGCAGATCGTCTCCGCTATTGAATGAGACGCATTTGCATGGACATCCTGGCATGTTCTTAAAGCTGTATTGTGCATTCAATATCATTGGGACTGCTCTTCACCTTTTTGAAACTGTGACTGACGAGGGCAAGTAACAGCCACTTGTAAACGTGGACTGTGCCTTCCGCTGTACTGCAATACAATGCAATTCAATGAGGGCCCGTAGTGATACGGTGGCAACGAATGCTCTGCACATACATCATTGCTACCGCATACCATGAACACCAGCTCCCAATACTGACCTATGCAACCGTCTGCTGTTCCAGTAGTGTGGCAGCATCCAATAAATGGGGATTGATGTCAAATTATTTTTGATTGTCTAGTTGCTACTCATTACTGTAGCCAATCAGGCTGTGTTATCTTGAATTTTGGAAGCTGATTGGTTAACGATGGGCCTCCATATCCGGTACGGCTATGGATGTTAATTGGATGGGCTCGCACGGATTCTGATTTGGGCGGATTTGAAAACTTCACTCGGCGTTATGCTCTATACTGCATGTTTCTTTCCAGGGGCACAGGCTCTCCATTGGCTCGGATGGGATCAGCAACGGTATCGAATAGGCATTCTGTCAAATGTCTTGTCGTGCTCGTGCATTTCGTGGAACGCCTATGACTTTCAAAATGTGTCAGGAAAATAACGCAGAAATAGCTATTTACTGACATGCATCACGGTACTTCGGAATACCCCGACGTGTCACTCATGATCAGTCAGTTGATGTGATGAGAGCGACAATATTTGTCCGGCATTTGCTTGGGCTTGGCCGAACCCCATCGACTGCCGGCGACGTTCAGTGCCCCTTCCCTTGTCTATCACAGCTTGCAATGGACGGCACGTACATACCCGGGCCCCGGCGGAAATCGATGTTTATACAAGGCCACTGCACAACACTGCATTCCATCAGAGCAACAGCAGCATTCCTGCGTGCAGACCCAGTCACACTTCACTCGACACAGGTCCGACACAAGTTCGACACGAGTTCGCCACGGGCCCGACACGGATCCGACATGAGTTCGACACGGGTCCGACACAGCACCAGGCACTTCATCAGGCACAGGTCCAACAAAAGTTCGACACGAGTTCGCCACGGGTCCGACACGGATCCGACATGAGTTCGACACGGATCCGACACAGATCCGGTTACCACTTCTTCGTGGTGGACTCGCAACAGATCAGTCGACCGCCTCGCCGACCTCGTCCGGCGGGAAGTCCAAGCTGTAGCCGTTGCTGCCGCAACAGGGGTGCATCCAGACGCCGCCGGCATCTAGAGGTACAATGGGAAGCAGCGGGGCGGTCGGCCGGCGGTGCCCGGCGGGCATCTCGCGGGCGGCCGGGACGACCTCGAGCAGCATGTTCTGCCCGCAGGGCAGCTGGCCTCGGGAGCACCGGAGCCCGATCACCCGCCTCCTTGGCACGCTCCCGCCAAGTGTGTTCTTACTCGGTGGGCCCGTGGCCAGATGCTGGCCTCCTTGAAGGCTCCACATCATCTGCAAAAAAAAACACCGTGTACAAAATAAGAGTGTGAGAGGTGGGCGCCATTTGGCGAAAACGCAACACAAAGTTTTAACTCACCCAACCGATACCGCTGGATGAGTGTTGTCACGAGTAAGGCCACAAGCAGGGGGCGTCTTCCTTCAACTGCTAGAACGCTCATCAACTTGAGCGGAACCTGACTTGACAACCAGGTGGCGTCAGACAAGAGGGGTTTCACATTTCACTTTCACTAGAGGGGAACAACTATGGCGTCCCGAAATTGTTAATTGCGGTTTAGGTTCCTGACTTGAGGCTAGGTCAACATCTGCGTTAGTTGCCATTTCGAGTGGAAAAAAACTTCGGGGTGGGCTTTCAAGCAAAAAATGATCGAGCATGCTACAAACATTCTAATTTAAGGTATGTGAAATACGACGAACTTCAACAATTATCATGTTTATTCTACACAATGCCATGTTTTGAGAATGCTGCTGTTCCTCGCAGTCATATCTAAACCCGGTTTCGGCACCGCGTAATTAGTGCCACATGACATTGACAGGCCAGTCAATGTCCTGAGATGGCCTGATCTCGTGTGGTCAGACCATATTTGACCTGAATTGGCCTATCCATGAAATGAGCTCCAAACATTGCACACTTTGGCTAAGGCTGACTTGATCGTATATCAATATATGCATTGTCCCAGCGTTACCTAAGGTCAGGTCACAAGGTCACAAGGTCCGAACCTGGATAGTTCCGAACCTAGTGAACTTCTTTTTTAGAACTGCAGTTCGAATTATTGATGGGGTGGCTTTATGGACCAGCATCCTATTGCTATGCAGTTTGTTGCGTGGATCATGGCATGGCCACCCGATCCGTGAATTCCAGTTCAACGGCAGAACTTTGACCGAGAGCTTAGCATGCCATGAATGGAGGATTTGCCGCGGCGCGGGGGCGGGCGGGGCCAACGGTGCGGCGGGCGCTACGTGTTGTGCGCGCGTGCTGCTGAGCCTGGGGCATTCCAGCACGATTCAACAGGTGATTAACACCCGACCATCTCGGATTCTCTTGAAAATTGGTACCCAGGGTAATCAGGTGCCCAGATTCCGAATCTGAAAGTCTTAGGTTTATCGGAGCAGTGGGTGTTGAGTTGTAGCCTCGGGCAGTTTTTTTTTTAAAAGTTTGAATACAAGGTTTTTTGGGGACGCCATAACTCCCATAAAACTGAAAGTAACCTAGTAAAATGATATATCGTTAGAATCGTAAAATCACAAGAATTGTTGTGGTGTAGCTCATTGTTGAAAATTTCGAAATTTTGTTTTGTAAAATTTTGGTCAAAAATGTGTTCACGTTTTTTTATATGTGGCCAGTTAAAATAAATGTGTTTTTTGGGCCGATAATATTGCCTGTGGTATTACTAACTTGCATGCAAAAAATTGGAGATAGGTATTTTTATAAATATTTTTCCCCATTTTTTTATTTCTGCCGTGCAGTGCAAATTTGCTCTTTTGACGCCCTGCGGCCGCAAATATCGTAAGTAGTACAAACATATGACATGTCAAATTTAAATGCTCCAAATTCCATTACTTATGAAAAACTCTTTTGACCATTTCAAGACCCCTCCCCATCCCCACCTTCCCCCATCCCCCTCCACAATCCCTTCGCGCGTCCTGCGTCACCCCAGCCCCGGCCGGGCTGAAGGGCGCGAGGATCCGTGCTGTCTATGGCTGGTCTTAGGTTGTGCTGGCTTGAATGGATTACCACAAGTTGTAGGGGCGCAGGTGTGTATTATAGCTGTTCTAGCAAATTCCTGGTTCAAAGGCCCGTGGTTCATAGGGGTTGGTGCCTTATCAGTGGGGTGCGCTATCAGTCCCCCTGGCGCCTCTCGTTATCCGTCAGTTCTCGCCGGATTTCCGTGAATCTGACCACGTGTTGTTGTCGTCGAGGCTGTCGTCGTCGGGGACTTCAGCGATAAATACACGTTCGTCATTCAAGACGAAGTGCAAAGCCACCATTGGGACGCTCCACAGTGTACTGTGCAACCGTTCGTGGCCTACTGGAGAGAGGACGGACAGCAGCGGCACCAGAGCTACTGCGTCATCTCAGATCATCCAAAGCATAACACAACCAGTGTCCACGCCTTCCAAAAAGCTCTGATCCCACGGCTCAAGGAAAAAGTCCCAGCACTGACCAAAATCAGGTACTTTTCGGACGGCTCATCAGCCCAATACAAAAACAGATTCAACTTTTTAAACCTCTGCCATCACAAAAATTATTTCGGATCGCAGTGTGACTGGCAATTTTTTGCCACGTCACACGGCAAAGGGGCATGTGACGGCGTGGGAGGCACTGTGAAGAGGGCGACCGCTCTCGAGAGTCTCCGCCGGCCCACAAGTCACCAGATCACTGATGCAGCCGGGATGTTCGAATTTTTTAGTGAAAAATTCCAGACGACAGTGGTTTTCCTGTTGGTGACCACGGCGGAAGTCGAAGAAACTGCCGCGCGGCTGAGGCAGCGCTTCACCCGAGCCGTGCAGGTCAAGGGCACGCTTGGCCTGCACAGCTTCACGCCCGTTGACACTGAGACACTGCTGGTGTCGAAACTGACGGGGGCGCGGGGCAGCTTGTCAAGTTATCCCGCAGAAAACGGGGAGCAAAACGAAAGTGAGCCTCTGGCTCGGAGCTGACTGAACGCATGAAGTCTCGCTGCAGTTTCCCATGACACCGCCTCGCCAGCTTTGATGTGTTCAGTGTGCATGGTGTATCCGTAAGTGTAATGTATGTGCAGTTTTCCAACAAACACGCCTAACGAATTTGTCAATTATCAGTATTTTCTGTTTCCTAGAATGTAGCGATGGGTATTGGACTAAAATAAAACATGAAAAATGACCAGGTGAATTTTAGCATCACACCAGGGGATGCCATAGACGGCACAGATCCTCGCGTTCTTCAGCCCGGACGCAAGATGCGGTAGGAGGTCGTGGGGGGGAGGGGGAAGGTGGGGTGGGGACAGGGGCGGCGGAAGAGGGGGGCAGTCCCCCCCCCAAATTCTGGGAGGGGACACAGGGCCAAGGGGAGCACTAGCGGAACCATCGCTTCCCCCCTCCCCCTGGATCGGACATTCGATGTGTACCGGCGGGCCTCGGATATCGCTTCCCCTCCCCCCCCAGGATCGGACCTTTGATCGCTACCGGGGCAGTACTCCGCCAGAGACATGGCTTAGACCCCGGCCCAGGGGGCAAATCGCTTGCCCCGAGAATCGCTTGCCCCCCATCCAAAATTACCTTCCGCCGCCACTGGGTGGGGAGGGGTCTTGAAATGTAAGAACGAGCTTTGCATAGATAATGGAACTTGAAGCATTTGAATTTGATGCCATACGTATGTGCTACATATGCTATGCGCGGCGGCAGTGCGTGAAAAGCACAAATTTTCATGGCATGGCTGAAATAAAAAAATGGGTAAAAATATTTATTTAAAAATACCTATCTCCAATTTTGTGCATGCCAGTTAGTAATGCCATAGGCAATATTTTCGGCCAAAAAAACAACGTTTTTTAACTGGCCACATATAAAAAATTGAACCAATTTTTGCCCACAAAATTTTTTAGAACAAAATTTCGAAATTTAAAAAAATTAGCTACACCACAACAATTCTTGTGATTTTACGATTCTAACAATATATAATTTCACTAGGTTACGTTCAGTTTTATGGGAGTTATGGCGTCCCAAAGAAACCTTATATTCGAACTTTTCAAAAACTGCCCGAGGCTATAACTCAAAACCCACTGCTCCGACAGACCTAAGACCAGTGGCGTCGCCACGAAATTCTTCCAGGGGGGGCAATGTTGATAGGGGGCCTCCTGCTCCCCGAAAAGGGGCCTCCACTGTGTTAGGGCCTCCTCTTGCTTTTTAGGCTCTTAGTATGGTTCCCGAATGGGAACATGATTTCATATTGATGTCTTGTTTGTTCTTGGCATGGTATATAATTTACGCAAAGCGCAATAGCAGGAATCTTTTTTTTCGCTGAGAACCGAGCCATATCAGGGTATAAATAAGCAAATGTAGATGAATACGTCAGTGCCAAAACAAACCAACCAATATCTTTATGCTTTATCGACGAGAAGAATCTTCCCGCTGGCCTCTAGATTGTAGCGAGCTGGTGGGGCTCGTGCTGAGCATATCTTAAAGATATCTCCCATTGATCAACCCACTTCTTTGTTCACCAAGTTTAACTGAATATAGCTAGGTTCATCACTACTGTTAGTCATTCCCACCAGCTTGATCTCATAAACAAACTTAAACGATCATTTTTCAGTCCCAGGACAACAATTTCGCGAAGGTGACAACGAGAAGTGGATTGAATTGGTTTTCTGATCGTCATCTTAGATATTTTTTTTTCATAACATTTGGTGCTGGCTTCAAGGCACTTGGCACACACAGAAGCTAAAATAATAAATACTCCGCGAATAAATTCACGGCAAGAACAAGCATTGAACAACCATGCATCAATGGCGATGCAACAATGTAACAATGACAATGCATAAATAATGCAAAACCTTCGAATTCCACGCCGTCACGCCCATGGTTATCGCTGTGCTGTACCGTTTTGTAAATTATGTCGTTGAGAAGGTACTGAAGCTGGGAAGCTCTAATCATGCAGGCTGTAATCACAGAAGACAACTTTGTAGGAATAAAATACATTTTAAAACATCATTCCTCACATTTAATATGGGGCATCGGTGTTGTTTTGTATGCTTGTGATGGGGAATTTACCCCCGCAATGTTGGCTTTGCTCCATGGGCGTAAGTTTCTGAAAATTATTGGGAGACCAGTGACGCACCTATATTTGCGTCAAGGGGAGGGGGCAAACGTATTTGGAGGGGGTCCAACTACTGAATAAAGTCTTCCGATTTCGACCACTATTTTGTCAAAGGGGAACTTTTTAAATAAAATAATTAGTGATGAACTGAATTATCCTGTGGAGGGGCCTAATCTACCACTATCGCTTCTGATTCGTCGGATTTCAACCCTAGCTCCCACAACCTGTTCAAATGTATTCTTTTGGTATTCCTTTATAAGTCACCTCGCACAGCTGAAATTACACCTGCACAAATCACTTTAAAATGTAAAATTTTCCAATTTCAGACATTCCAGTTCATAGTGCCCGGTCGCCACGACGCCAACGTTAGTGCACGTGCACACCCATCTTGCGCATTCGGCGCATTCGCCACACTTCGTGCGATGCTACGGATTCTGCTGGGCCTCCTACGCTTTGTTAATTGCTGCCACATGATAGACTTTCGCCATGTCTGACGTGATAAAATGCTTCGTATGGGCGTTCGCTGCGAAAATTCGATTAATTAAATTCGATCATTAGTTCCCTTCTTACCATATTTTATGGTGAAGAAATGCGGATACCCGCTGAGCTTTGATGCACCTCATATCTTTGATTAAACATGCTTCCAGGTTGACTACCGAACCGAAGCCCTGCCTGAGTGTACTTCTTTCGACCCGTTTCGTATTTCTTCGTCTACGGATGTGTCTTAAGGCTCCAATTCATTTTTGTTAGAGGCCCAACGCATTTTCGAAACCACTGCTCGTTTTACGGTTTTGTTGTTGCACCCAATATTTTTTTTTAGTTGTTGGGGCGCTTTCAAAGATCTCGATGTGTTTACTTAGTGCCCGGTATTTTTGTTCGTTTTGGGATCATGTTGCTTTTTGCGGCCCCAGCCTCTTTTCAGGCCCTTGTGCGGTCATATGGCCCCTGTATGCCTTGAGAGCTTCCGGTGTTTTTGTTTTTTTGTTTTTTTAGTGTTCCCGATATATATAGTTATGGCTACAGCGCATGTTTTCGGACCCTGCCGCTTTTTACGAGACTGCGCTTTGGAGGGCCAGTCGCATTTTCGGTCCCCGTGGTGCTCTTAGGGTCCCGCTGTGTTTATTTGGGGCTTCTGACGCACATTTGTGGGGCCCCAGTACGATTTTGAGGCTTCGGTGCGTTTTTTCTGGGTCCCAGCGCGACTTATCGCGCCCAGGCGCATGGTTCCGGGACCCAACGCCAGTTATCTGGGCTCAACGCGATTTTTGTGGATCTCTTCTGAATTTTCTTTAACTTCCGAATCCCGCCCTGATGTTTCGAATCCCTGGTGCCATGTTTTTGTATCTCACCTCGATTTTCTTCGAGCTCCGGTAGGTTTTTCGATGCCGTACGCGATTTGTCAAGGCATCTGATGACATGTTCGGTGCTCCAGAACCATTGTCCTGACCCGGACTTTTTTGCAATCCCTCCTGATTTTGGAGAGCTCCGGCTTTATTTTTCGGATACCGATGGGACTTTGGGAGTCACACGGTGCCTATGTGGGGCCATAGAAGCCAATTGTTGGCAGCCCCGACGTTAATTTTTTATGCCCAGACCAAATTTTTGGTACTACCGATAGGTCCGAGCGCGAAATTTTTGGTACTACCGAATTGTGGGTCCGAGCGCGAAATTTGGTCGGACCAGTTCGAGTTTGCGGGGCGTGTTGTACTTAGCTGTGACCCCAACGCGATCTTGGCGGTTCCTGTTGCAGATTTTCGTGCCTCGGAGCGAGTTTTCTGGGGCCCGACGTATTTACTTTGAGCCCCTACGCGACTTCTGGTGGACCGACGCGAATTTTTGTGGTCCCAGCGCGACTTTTGGGGGCCTCGGCTCGATTCTTGGGAGCATATCCCTCTTAGGAGGGAGGGGCCATTTGACCCTTTGATATGTCACTGCGGCCACCGAAGGAGTTCTATTTTTTCTATAGGTCCTTATGTGATATTTTTGGGTCCTGGTACGATTCTTCGGTCTCCAGGTGCGATTTTTTTCGGTACCCTGACACGTTTTTTTTCCGGTGCCCAACGGGTTTTGCAGGGACTTTGACCCGATTTTTTGGGGCGCAGAGTGACATTCCGGTTGATAATTGATTTTTGGGGCAGCAGCAACCTTTAGGGTCCAGGCGCGACTTTTTTGGTCCCCAGTGAGATTTTCGAAGGCTGCAACGCGACTTTTTTAGTCCAATATAATCTTTTGTGTCCCGACGTTATTTGCTTGGATCCCTAGCGCGAGTTTTAGCGACCTCGACACATCGTGGGTGCCCAATACGTTTTGGATGCTTTTGGTGTCATTGTTGGGGCCCAAGAGTGATTATCCATGTCCGGATTGTTTTTCGTTGCCCCGGCTTCATTTCTGTCCAAATGATACTGTTGGGGAACGGTACGACTTATCGTGCCCCTAGCGTGATTTTCATGATCCGGGCGTGAATTTTTGGTATCCATAGGCTCAGCGAGATTTTCAGGGGCCCCGGCCGGATTTTTTTGGGCCCATGTCGTGATTTTCAAGTACCCCGGCACGACTCCTGCCATTTCAGGTGCTTCTAGCAAATTATAGACCTCCTCTCGCGTCTTAGGGGTCTCGTCTCATTTCCTGGAGCTTCTTTACCGGTTTTGGACATCTTCTCGTCCGTCCTACCCTCCTCCATATTCAATGGTCCTCCTCTCCCGTTTTGGAGGACCTCCTCCCACATCCTGGGGCCCCTTTAACATGGCATGGGACTTCCTCTCATGTTCCAGGGGCATCCTCTGCCAAATTAGGGGCCTCCTGCCACGCCTCGTGAGCCTCCTCCTTTCTCCTCGCAAAGCTTGTCTTGAGGGGATCTTCAATTTCGGAAACCTCGCCTCCTCCCATACCTGCTACCTACCACTCCCATTTTAAGGGCCTTCTCTCATTTCCTGGGAATTCCTTCCGGTCGTCGGGGCCTCATTCGGCCCTGGAGACCTCCTACTCCATCTCGAGGGACTCCTCTCGAGTCCGGCAGGGGCCTCCTTTCTTCTTTTGGAGGATTTCTTTTTCAAATTAGGGGACTCCTTTTCACGTCTTCGGGGCCTCCTGTTCCGCGTTTTGATTCTATCTTTTCCCATTTTAAGGTTGGCCTCTTATCTCCTGGTGGACTCCTGTTCTCTCTTAGGTGGCTCCTCTTCCAAATTACACGCAACCTTTCCTATCTCAGTTACCTTGTCATTTCATGGGGACCTTCTTATCCACTGGCTTCCTTC
Organism: Ashinkailepas kermadecensis; assembly: GCA_034440615.1. Taxonomy (NCBI): domain Eukaryota; kingdom Metazoa; phylum Arthropoda; class Thecostraca; family Neolepadidae; genus Ashinkailepas; species Ashinkailepas kermadecensis. The sequence continues at coordinate 25,932 of JAOTOM010000751.1, forward strand.
ATATCCACTGGCTTTCTCTTCCGTCTTAGGGCCTTCTCTCATTTTCTGAGGTCTCCCTTCCCGTATTGGGGCCTCCTTTGCAATCCTGGGGGCCTCCTTTGCAATCCTGAGGGCCTCCTTTGCAATTCTGGGAGCCTCCTTTGTAATCCTGGGGGCCTCCTTTGCAATCATGGGGGTCTCCTTTGCAATCCTGGAGCCTCCTTTGCAATCCTGAGGGCCTCCTTTGCAATCCTGGGGGCCTCCTTTGTAATCCTGGGGGCCTCCTTTGCAATCATGGGGGTCTCCTGTGCAATCCTGGGGCCTCCTTTGCAATCCTGGAGGCCTCCTTTTGCAATCCTGGGGGTCTCCTTTGCAATCCTGGAGTCCTCCTTTGTAATCCTGGGGCCTCCTTTGCAATCCTGAGGCCTCCTTTGCAATCCTGGTGTCCTCCTTTGCAATCCTGAGGGCCTCCTTTGCAATCCTGGAGTCCTTTGTGATCATGGGGGCCTCCTTTGCAATCCTGGGGCATCCTTTGCAATCCGAGGGCCTCCTTTTCAATCCTGGGGGCCTCTTTTGTAATCCTGGGGGCCTCCTTTGTAATCCTGGACGCCTCCTTTGCAATCCTGGGGGCCTCCTTTGCAATCCTGGGGGCCTACTTTGCAATCCTGGGGCCTCCTTTGCAATCCTGGGGGCCTCCTTTGCATTCCCGGGGGCCTCCTTTGCAATCCTGGAGTCCTCCTTTGTAATCCTGGTGGCCTCCTTTGTAATCCTGGGGCCTCTTTTGCAATCCTGGGGCCTCCTTTGCAATCCTGGGGGACTCCTTTGCAATCCTGGAGTCCTCCTTTGAAATCCTGGTGGTCTCCTTTGTAATCCTGGGAGCCTCTTTTGCAATCCTGGGGCCTCCTTTGCAATCTTGTGGGCCTCATTTGCATTCCTGGGCGGCCTCCTTTGTAATCCTGGAGGCCTCCTTTGCAATCGTGAGGGCCTCCTTTGCATTCCTGGGGGTCTCCTTTGCAATCCTGAAGTCCTCCTTTGCAAACCTGGGGCCTCCTTTGCAATCCTGGGGGCCTCCTTTGTAATCATGGAGCCCTCCTTTGTAATCCTGGGGGCCTCCTTTGCAATCTTGGGGGCCTCCTTTTCAATCATGGGGGCCTCCTTTGTAATCATGGAGGCCTCCTTTGCAATCCTGGGGGCCTCCTTTGCAATACTGTGGGCCTCCTTTGTAATCCTGGAGGCCTCCTTTGCAATCCTGGGGCCTCCTTTGCATTCCTGGGGGCCTCCTTTGCAATCCTTGAGTCCTCCTTTGCAAACCTGGCGGCCTCCTTTACAATCCTGGGGGCCTCCTTTGCAATCCTGGGGGCCTCCTTTTCAATCCTGGGGGCCTCCTTTGTAATCCTGGAGGCCTCCTTTGCACTCCTGGGGGCCTCCTTTGCAATCCTGGGGGCCTCCTTTGCAATCCTGGGGGCCTCCTTTTCAATCCTGGGGGCCTCCTTTGCAATCCTGGGGGCCTCCTTTGCAATCCTGGGGGCCTCCTTTGCAATCCTGGGGGCCTCCTTTTCAATCCTGGGGGCCTCCTTTGTAATCCTGGCGGCCTCCTTTGCAATCCTGGGGTCTCCTTTGCAATCCTGGAGTCCTCCTTTGAAATCCTGGTGGCCTCCTTTCCAATCCTGGGAGCCTCTTTTGCAATCCTGGGGGCCTCCTTTGCAATCCTGGGGGCCTCCTTTGCAATCCTGGGGGCCTCCTTTGTAATCCTGGAGGCCTCCTTTGCAATCGTGAGGGCCTCCTTTGCATTCCTGGGGGTCTCCTTTGCAATCCTGAAGTCCTCCTTTGCAAACCTGGGGCCTCCTTTGCAATCCTGGGGGCCTCCTTTGCAATCCTGTGGGGCTCCTTTTCAATCCAGGGGGCCTCCTTTGTAATCATGGAGGCCTCCTTTGTAATCCTGGGGGCCTCCTTTGCAATCTTGGGGGCCTCCTTTGCAATCATGGGGGCCTCCTTTGTAATCATGAAGGCCTCCTTTGCAATCCTGGGGGCCTCCTTTGCAATCCTGTGGGCCTCCGTTGTAATCCTGGAGGCCTCCTTTGCAATCCTGGGGCCTCCTTTGCATTCCTGGGGGCCTCCTTCGCAATCCTTGAGTCCTCCTTTGCAAACCTGGAGGCCTCCTTTACAATCCTGGGGGCCTCCTTTGCAATCCTGGGGGCCTCCTTTTCAATCCTGGGGGCCTCCTTTGTAATCCTGGAGGCCTCCTTTGCACTCCTGGGGGCCTCCTTTGCAATCCTGGGGGCCTCCTTTGCAATCCTGGGGGCCTCCTTTTCAATCCTGGGGGCCTCCTTTGTAATCCTGGCGGCCTCCTTTGCAATCCTGGGGCCTCCTTTGCAATCCTGGGGGCATCCTTTGCATTCCTGGGGGCCTCCGTGCCAATTGTTGGCACTCTCGTGATTTCTGGGGCCTCCTATCCTCTCCTAGGTGACTCCTTCTTCAAATTAGGGGCCTCCTCTCACGTCTTGGAGGCCTCCTCTCGTGTCTCGTCGGCCTCATTGCTCACTTTTTTCCTGTTCATTTCCGGATAGGGGCCTCCTCAAATTTCAGGGGGGCGGCGCCCCCCCCTGTTTGACGGCAGGGGGGCGACTGCCCCCCCTGCCCCCCCGGTGGCGACGCCCTTGCCTAAGACTTTCAGATTCGGAATCTGGGCACCTGATTACCCTGGGTGCCAATTTTCCAGAGAATCCGAGATGGTCGGGTGTTAATTTGCACCCATCACCTGTTGAATCGTGCTGGAATGCCCTTGCTGGGTTTGCCTCTGCGGTGACGCGCCCGGGGCCATGCGGCGGTCACCTCAGGACGCCTTGGCAGTGGCGCCGCAGTTCGGCCCGGGACGCGATGGCGCGAGGCTATGGGTGTCTGCTGGAGACGACCAACCGCTGGACGCAGGCTAGACCGAGGTGGACTGGTCTGGCTCATCGGATCTTCCAGCTTCCTTCGTCAAGGTAAGTTCTGCGCTGTTCATGGCTTGCTGTGCCTGTTTTCTAAATTGTGTGGCGAATTTGTTATGCGTACTTTATTTGTCAGTATAATGGAGTCTAAGGTAAGTGTGCAGTCTCGTGTCCGGCCTGGGGTTTGTCGATGTCGGCACCTAAATTTTCTGGAAAGGGTTCTTTCGGCAGATCTGTGGCTGATCTAGACAATTACTATATTTACAGAATTCCGATGATGACATCAGGGCTCGTTTCTTTCCCCTGTGCTTGTCCGGGGTGGCACTGGACGCGTATTATTCGCTCCCGGCAGAACAAAAACGGTCTACTTGGGGCCTGGCTGTCGCGGAGCTGCGAGAACTGTTTGAACGGCCATGTGCGCTGGACGCGCACGCTCAACTAAAGCGATTACGTTTCGAGCCTAATCAGCCTCGAGGTATTTGTGATCGGATTCAAAAAGTTAGTGCGACAGGCATAGCCCGACCGTGACAGCGATGTGGTTTATTTCAACTCATTTCTGGGGACTCTGCCAGAGCGGTACCAAGCCGAGTTGATCGCACGCGGCGTGGATAATTTTGCGGACGCCATGGTCAAAACCCGTAACGTGATACGTGCTCACCCGACCACTTCCGTGGTCGGGTGAGTAGTCCGTCAGGCAGGTTGAGCAGGGGTGAACAAAATGCCGAAGCTGTCGCCGACGAACCTGTGAGCTGTCTCAAATTATTTGCATATATGGTTAATAAAACAAGTTCCTCACACGCTTGCTTCGCCGTGTTGAAAAAGCATGTTAGAACCTCATTGCAGTTGATACATATTTCAGCTAGAAATTGGAGATTAGCACTTATGTTTCGAATCGTGAGTTTTGTCACCATCAAATCCACCAAATATTTTTGGGGGGCCGCCGCTGGAGGCGGCAATAACATACAAAGTAAAGCATACAAAGTTGTAAGTAAGCAAGTAGCATACAAAGTTCTTATAATATAGCATACAAAGTAACATTCAAAACAAAAAAAAAATATGTAACATAACCTAACCTAGCCTAACTTTCCATGCAATACAAATTATCTGTTAAAAATGGATAATTTGCAAACAATTATTTTCTTTAAAAAAAATTGAAACGCAAAAAACCTAACCAAATCTAGCTTAACCCAGCCTAAACTGTTTTTGAACAAAGAATACTTCAATTTTTTTTTTTAATTGCCCATTTTTTCCAAAAACGCATCACATACAACAAAAGCCTAACCTAACCTAACTTAACGAAAACTAACCCCTTTGTATGTTTTATGAAATATAATTTGTGCAAAACTTGTCTTGTGGTTACCTTAAACTGCAATAATACTAGTTTGGTTAGGTTAGTTTTGGTTTCATAAGCTGGAAGTGTTAAAAAAACAATCAAATTATCAAAACAAGATTGGAAACTGTTTTTCTTTCAAAGCATATTATGTTAGGTTTCATTAGGTTGTGTTAAGTTTTTATAAGTTGGGTAATTTAAAGAAAACATATTGTTTGAAATTTTCCTGTTTCCTTCCTTGATTTTTGTATTCCAAGGGAGGTCGGGTTATGTTTAATTGTTATTTATATTTTTTAAGCATTCACTTTTTCACTGTTACCTGACTCAAAGCTTCTTTTTAGTGTTATTTTGCTTCCAAACTGAAAAACAAGCATTCGCACAGAAAATGGATGGTCCCATCATCTTGGTCACCTTCACAACTATTGCACTGAAAAAATAAGGTCCAAGAATTAAAAAAAACACCTTCCAAGCACAAATTTACCATGTTGTCTTGGCTGGCTTAGGGTAACTGCATGAATACGAGTTCATCTAAAATTGCCAACATATTTGTCTAGGCGTCATGTATGGCAAAAATGTTGCTGAATTCCAATGGGGTCTGAAAGTTGATAAAGATGTAGATGGCGCTGAGAGTCAATGGTCACCCAGCCTTCTTTGGCGAACCTAAAGCGCTATGTTTTGTGGGTTAGGGAGGGCAGAATCTTTATATTTAAAAAGCCTATTGTACATTTTGTAAGCAGCGTATGTTGTTTGCGCGTATTTAATTATGTTGAATGTACTTCAGACACGTCTAGTTTGCTGGAATATTTACCATTAGTGCGCTAGAAATTAGGAGAAGCAAGCCAGAAGTATGGGTGTATGTGCGGTTCCCGGCTGCCATAAACGTGATCCATCTATCAGGTTTCCAGCAGACTGCAAGGTAAGAAGGCAGAAAATTGATTTGAAAAACAACTATTGTTTGACTGCCTTTCTGTAAAAGACGTAGTGGGAACCATTTAGGAAAGCACTGGTAAGGTACCTAGGCACATTAGGTACCAAGGTAAGTACCTATCTATTGTCCAGACTGGAAAGTATGGCACAAGATTCACTGGGGCACATCAGCCCAAAGTGAAAATATGCACCAATCCACACCAATGGTGAGAAATTGACTCCAATCTGCTACCCCCTCCACCCCAATCCATAGCCAGGAATTTGTCATTGCTAATACCTAACATGCTAAGATTGGATTGTTAGCCTACTTAATTTGAAACTAATAATTTGAGTTCCACCCATAAGTTATGTTCAGTCAAATTAATTTCACCAAAATTGCATTGCAGGTAAGGTTGGGCAGTGGGTATCTGGTTACCTAGAGCTAGGTACCTTACCAAGGTAGTTGTTCATATGGGCCCCATTAGGGGCCCACACCCACCTCTCAGGGAGCCTGCACTGCTTGGGGCACTGACTCCCAGGGGCCCACATCTCTTGTGGGTCCTGTACACAGGAGTGGATCCAGAAAGCTGTCAGGGGGGGGGGGTGACCTCATAGAGAGGGGGCCCATGCTGTGCCAGGATACCAGCCAAGAATGTCCTTCCTGGAGTAGGCAGGGTGGAAAGTGATGTTTGATGAGGCCTGCTAGTATTCCATGTTCCGGTCTTGGGGGGAGCAATGTCTGGTGTGACCCACAGGTATTCCATGTGCCAATCTTGGGTGGGGGGTCTGACACTTGCGAAATTGTGCCCCATCTTGGGAAAATTATCGTACAGATTAAGGGTTTAGGGTAGGCTTTAGGTCAGGTTTGGTCAGGCCGGGTTAGGTTTCAGCCCCACCCAATGTGTGATGCCTGCTAAATGAATACCGGAACTTTTCAGGGAACCTGCACATCCACTAGAGCGGTGGTTCCCAACCTTTTTGGTCCATTTCCCCTTTCGCCTCTGGCCAAACCTGCCGTTTCCCCCTAAAAAAACTGAAGTTATATTTGTATGTCACTCAAGACATCACTTACGTCAATGAGACAAATGCGTAATGGATCCCATCAAAATTTCCCCCTGAAATACCGAAATTTCCACCCAGGGGGAAATTTCTCCCCGGTTGGGAACCACTGCACTAGGGGGACCTGTAACTGTAACATTTTTAACAGTAGGTGGGTAGAGATCTCTTACCTCTGGACCAGCTCTTCCTTCCTGCCCTTTGTGGATGCATGCCTTTCCCTTAATAAGCTTGAAAGTTGAGGTGTTGTGAAACTCCCATAAAAATCCCTATCACTATTCAAGTCCATAATTGCGCCTAGTAGCTACCACCGTAACGTGCAGTCAATAGCAAAGCACTTGCCAGCTCAGACGCGTATGTTCTACCCAAGCTAGTGGCCAGAGTCCGATAATTGGCGAGTTCCTGGCACACTGTAACCCATGAACAACCTTTCTTCAACACAATATTTCCGAAATCCTTGGCCTAAATGACTTGCAACCCTAATAAAAGCCACATGCCAACACCGACTCCCGGCAACCCCACGCAAAATGCACAGCAAAGATGGCCGACGCCTCCTCGTCGGGTGACCATTGCGTACAGCGCCGCCCTGGTGGCCAAATCGTAGCTTTCAGACCCCATTGGCCACAAATAACCGTTAGGCGTCAGACGCAATGTTACTGCGGACATCGAGGGGATCTCCAGTAAAGAAAGAAAACAGGTGCCATTCAAGAACTCTGAAACATGCGCCCCCGACAAGCGATCCCGGATGCTCACTAGTGTGTGCGCGAAGAATATAGTTACGATTTGTGAGACTCTGTCTCCATAAAATATGATGCGAAGTGCATTTATGAAAGTTAGCTTGCCTTCAGAAGTCAATTTTATAGCGACTTGCAGTGACCTATTGCGCATATTGTTACTTTCCGTATTTCCTTTTTGAACTATTTTCTACCATAGGCGGCCGGCCGCCGGCCGCCTCCGGCCCGTCACCAACCGCCCGCCATTCTAACATGGCGGGGCGCGGGATTCCTATTCCCTGAATGTTAATGGGCCCCAACGCCAAAGTTACAGGCAGATCTTCATATTTGAAACGATAGACTATGTGCCTGGCATGAGTTCCGCCACCATTAGAGTTGAGGCCGACAGATTTTGGCGAAATTGTTTAAGAACATTACGCTTATGGGCGTTGAAGGGAAAGAATGCATCTACAACCGTGAATTTCTCCTACACCATTTTGGCGTGTCAGAGCCGATGTTGCTTAGTATTGTTGAAGGGCGGAACTTTACTTTCTATCGTGCCACCGCTCGGCGGCCCTACGGATCCTCTAGGCAGCAACCGTCGGCGCTTGACATGCATCGAGCCATGCCAGAACGTCAATAATGTCACAAAGCTTCATGTCTAAAGGTAGAAAGTGACAGGGTTAGACATCTATAAAAGTAGTCAAGTATGGCATCAGAGGGCAGCTGATTTTATGCCGGTTTATTTGAGATCATTGGAAATTAATTCGCTAATGTAGAACATCTGCTATACAATTAAAAGTAATACAATGTGATAATTTGAGACACAAATCCTGGAATTGAGTGCAAAAATACCAGGGGTAGATATCTATAAAAGTAGTCTAGTATGGCATCAGAAGGCAGCGGATTTTATGCCGGTTTATTTAAGACCATTGGAAATTAATTCGGTAATGTAGAACATCTGATATACAATTTAAAGGAATATAATGTGATAATTCGATATGGAAATCCTGGAATTGAGTGCAAAAATGACAGGGTTAGAAAACTATAAAAGTAGTCGAGTATGGCATCATAAGACAGCGGATGTTATGCCTGTTTATTTAAGACCATTGGAAATTAATTCGGTAATGTAGAACATCTGATATACAATATAAAGTGATACAATGTGATAATTTGGGACACAAATTCTGGAATTCAGTGCAAAAGTGACAGGGTTAAACCTTCATGGAAGTTATTCAAGATGATATAAAAATGTAGCACGTTCGATTTTCGTTTAGTTAAGAACATTGGAAATTGTCAGGACGTCACACAGAAGATGTATGACACGTGTTTATCACAAGATGTTGAGTGGCCAATTGCTCCCATTTCACTTTAAGGGCAAAGTGACAGGGTGAAATGATTTGATAATAAAACGAACTACACATCATAAGAGAGCTTGTTTCAATGTTGTTAAAATTGGACCATTGGAAATTACTTGCACCTCGTCTAGAAACCATAATATAGCATTAGTAAAAGCAAGCCCACTCTGGTGGTGTTCCTTCACAAACCGACCACCAGAGCGGCGCCACCGGTATTATGTCCGCTTATGACGCCGAACGCAATGATGCAGTTGTGAAGGATGTGATAACAATACACAATACCTTTTGTCGTTACAGCAGCACACAAATATTATGATTTAGTAGGAATACACATAACAAGCGCTTTCGGCCCTTGCTCCGCTGCGGCAAGATAAATTTTGGTTCGAAAAACGTATTCGTTGCGATTCATTTGATGTTGGATTCATGTGAATCGGTCTAATGGTTCGACAGCTATGCCTATTTTAGTGTAACATTGGTTCTTTTCTCATCATTCATTCATACATCAAGCGAAGTCCCGTATGCTTCGCTGAGCGAAAGACTGCAAGCGCCTTCGGCCCTTGCTTCGCTGCGTTAAGACAAACAATTTGAAACTCGGCACAGCTCATCACACATCGATTGTCTGTCGCGTGTGAAAATTTCAAGCACGTGCGACCCATCGTCGAACCTACACAGGATGCACTCGACGCACTCGTCTTTTGTCCTTGCACTCGACGCAAGGACAAAAGACGACAGACAGACAGACAGACAGACAAACAAACAAACAAACGTTAATTGCCATACCCCATCAATTGCCAAACCCCATCAATTACCACACCCCGTCAATTGCCATACCCCGTCAATTGCCATACCCCGTCAATTGCCATACCCCGTCAATTGCCATACCCCGTCAATTGCCGTACTCCGGCAATTGCCGGACCCCGTCAATTGCCATACCCCGCCAATTGCCATACCGCGTCAATTTCCATACCCCGTCAATCGTCGGACCCGTCAATTTCCATACCCCGTCAATTGTCATACCCCGTCAATTGCCATACCCCGTCAATTGCCATACCCAGTCAATTGCCATACCCAGTCAATTGCCATACCCAGTCAATTGCCATACCCAGTCAATTGCCATACCACGTCAATTGCCATACCCCGTCAATTGCCGGACCGGTCAATTGCCATACCCCGTCAATTGCCATACCCCGTCAAGTGCTAAACCTCGCCACTTGCCATAACCCGTGAATTGCCATACCAAGCCAATTGTGGGGCCCGTCAATTGCCATACCCCGTCAGTTGCCATACCCCGTCAATTGCCATACCCCGTCAATTGCCATACCCCGTCAATTGCCATACCCCGTCAATTGCCATACCCCGTCAATTGCCATACCCCGTCAATTGCCATACCCCGTCAATTGCCATACCCCGTCAATTGCCATATTCCATACCGTCAATTGCCATACCCCTGTCAATTGCCATACCCCGTCAATTGCCATACCCTGTCAATTGCCATACCCTGTCAATTGCCATACCCTGTCAATTGCCATACCCCGTCAATTGCCATACCCTGTCAATTGCCATACCCTGTCAATTGCCATACCCTGTCAATTGCCATACCCCGTCAATTGCCATACCCCGTCAATTGCCATACCCCGTCAATTGCCATACCCTGTCAATTGCCATACCCCGTCAATTGCCATACCCCGTCAATTGCCATACCCCGTCAATTGCCATACCCCGTCAATTGCCATACCCCGTCAATTGCCATACCCCGTCAATTGCCATACCCCGTCAATTGTCATACCCCGTCAATTGCCGGACCCGCCAATTTCCAAACCCCGTCAATTGCCATACCCCGTCAAGTGCCATACCCCGTCAATTGCCATACCCCGTCAATTGCCATACCCCGTCAATTGCCATACCCCGTCAATTGCCATACCCCGTCAATTGCCATACCCCGTCAATTGCCATACCCCGTCAATTGCCATACCCCGTCAATTGCCATACCCCGTCAATTGCCATACCCCGTCAATTGCCATACCCCGTCAATTGCCATACCCGTCAATTGCCATACCCCGTCAATTGCCATACCCCGTCAATTGCCATACCCCGTCAATTGCCATACCCCGTCAATTGCCATACCCCGTCAATTGCCATCCCCGTCAATTGCCATACCCCGTCAATTGCCATACCCCGTCAATTGCCATACCCCGTCAATTGCCATACCCCGTCAATTGCCATACCCCGTCAATTGCCATACCCCGTCAATTGCCATACCCCGTCAATTGCCATACCCGTCAATTGCCCGTCAATTGCCATACCCCGTCAATTGCCATACCCCGTCAATTGCCATACCCCGTCAATTGCCATACCCCGTCAATTGCCATACCCCGTCAATTGCCATACCCCGTCAATTGCCATACCCCGTCAATTGCCATACCCCGTCAATTGCCATACCCCGCCAATTGCCATACCCCGCCAATTGCCATACCCCGTCAATTGCCATACCCCGTCAATTGCCATACCCCGTCAATTGCCATACCCCGTCAATTGCCATACCCCGTCAATTGCCATACCCCGTCAATTGCCATACCCTGTCAATTGCCATACCCCTGTCAATTGCCATACCCCCGTCAATTGCCATACCCTGTCAATTGCCCTGTCAATTGCCATACCCCGTCAATTGCCATACCCCGTCAATTGCCATACCCCGTCAATTGCCATATACCCGTCAATTTCCATACCCCGTCAATTGCCATACCCCGTCAATTGCCATACCCCGTCAATTGCCATACCCCGTCAATTGCCATACCCCGTCAATTGCCATACCCCGTCAATTGCCATACCCCGTCAATTGCCATACCCCGTCAATTGCCATACCCTGTCAATTGCCATACCCCGTCAATTGCCATACCCTGTCAATTGCCATACCCCGTCAATTGCCATACCCCGTCAATTGCCATACCCTGTCAATTGCCATACCCCGTCAATTGCCATACCCTGTCAATTGCCATACCCTGTCAATTGCCATACCCTGTCAATTGCCATACCCCGTCAATTGCCATACCCTGTCAATTGCCATACCCTGTCAATTGCCATACCCCGTCAATTGCCATACCCTGTCAATTGCCATACCCTGTCAATTGCCATACCCTGTCAATTGCCATACCCTGTCAATTGCCATACCCTGTCAATTGCCATACCCTGTCAATTGCCATACCCTGTCAATTGCCATACCCTGTCAATTGCCATACCCTGTCAATTGCCATACCCGTCTGTCAATTGCCATACCCTGTCAATTGCCATACCCTACCCGTCAATTGCCATACCCTGTCAATTGCCATACCCTGTCAATTGCCATACCCTGTCAATTGCCATACCCTGTAAATTGCCATACCCCGTCAATTGCCAATTGCCATACCCTGTCAATTGCCAAACCCCGTCAATTGCCATACCCCGTCAATTGCCATACCCCGTCAATTGCCATACCCCGTCAATTGCCGTACCCCGGCAATTGCCGGACCCCGTCAATTGACCCCGGTCAATTGCCATACCCCGTCAATTGCCATACCCCGTCAATTGCCATACCCCGTCAATTGCCATATCCCCGTCAATTGCCATACCCGTCAATTGCCATATCCCGTCAATTGCCATATCCCGTCAATTGCCATATCCCGTCAATTGCCATATCCCGTCAATTGCCATACCCCGTCAATTGCCATACCCCGTCAATTGCCATACCCCGTCAATTGCCATATCCCGTCAATTGCCATATCCCGTCAATTGCCATATCCCGTCAATTGCCATACCCCGTCAATTGCCACACCCCGTCAATTGCCATACCCCGTCAATTGCCATACCCCGTCAATTGCCATACCCCGTCAATTGCCATACCCCGTCAATGGCCGTACGCCGTAAAATGCCTTACCCCGTCAATTACCATACCGTCAATTACCATACCGTCAATTACCATACCGTCAATTACCATACCGTCAATTACCATACCGTCAATTACCATACCGTCAATTACCATACCCAGTCAATTACCATACCCAGTCAATTACCATACCCAGTCAATTACCATACCCCGTCAATTACCATACCCCGTCAATTACCATACCCCGTCAATTACCATACCCCGTCAATTACCATACCCCGTCAATTGCCATACGTCATTCTTGTCAATTGCCTACCGCAGATTGCCATACCCCGTCAATTGCCATACCCCGTCAATTGCCATACCCCGTCAATTGCCATACCCCGTCAATTGCCATACCCCGTCAATTGCCATACCCCGTCAATTGCCATACCCCGTCAATTGCCATACCCCGGCAATTGCCATACCCCGGCAATTGCCATACCCCGGCAATTGCCATACCCCGGCAATTGCCATACCCCGGCAATTGCCATACCCCGTCAATTGCTATAACCCGTCAATTGCAGGACGGGTCAATTGATATACCCCGTCAATTGCCATACCCCGTCAATTGTCGGACCCCGTCAATTGCCATACCCCGCCAATTGCCGGACACGTCAAATGTCATACCCCGTAAAATGCCATACCCCGTCAAATGCCATACCCCGTCAAATGCCATACCCCGTCAAATGCCATACCCCGTCAAATGCCATACCCCGTCAAATGCCATACCCCGTCAAATGCCATACCCCGTCAATTGCCATAACCCGTCAATTGCAGGACCGTTCAATTGACATACCGCGTCAATTTCCAAACCCCGTCAATTTCCAAACTCCGTCAATTTCCAAACCCCGTCACTTGCCATACCCCGTCAATTGCCGGAGCAGTGAATTGCCATACCCCAGCAATTGCCATACCCCAGCAATTGCCATACCCCAGCAATTGCCATACCCCAGCAATTGCCATACCCCAGCAATTGCCATACCCCAGCAATTGCCATACCCCGTCAATTGCCATACCCCGTCAATTGCTTTCAATTGCCATACCCCGTCAATTGCCATACCCCGTCAATTGCCATACCCCGTCAATTGCCATACCCGTCAATTGCCATACCCGTCAATTGCCATACCCGTCAATTGCCATACCCGTCAATTGCCATACCCGTCAATTGCCGGACCCCGTCAATTGCCGGACCCCGTCAATTGCCGGACCCCGTCAATTGCCATACCCCGTCAATTGCCATACCCCGTCAATTGCCATACCCCGTCAATTGCCATACCCCGTCAATTGCCATACCCCGTCAATTGCCATACCCCGTCAATTGCCATACCCCGTCAATTGCCATACCCCGTCAATTGCCATACCCCGTCGATTGCCATACCCCGTCGATTGCCATACCCCGTCAATTGTCATACCCCGTCAATTGTCATACCCCGTCAATTGCCATACCCCGTCAATTGCCATACCCCGTCAATTGCCATACCCCGTCAATTGCCATACCCCGTCAATTGCCATACCCCGTCAATTGCCATACCCCGTCAATTGCCATAGTCTGTCAATTGCCATACCCCGTCAAATGCCAGACCGGTGAATTGCCGGACCCCGTCAATTGCCACACCCCGTCAATTGCCGGAGCAGTGAATTGCCATACCCCAGCAATTGCCATACCCCAGCAATTGCCATACCCCGTCAATTGCCATACCCCGTCAATTGCCATACCCCGTCAATTGCCATACCCCGTCAATTGCCATACCCCGTCAATTGCCATACCCCGTCAATTGCCATACCCCGTCAATTGCCATACCCCGTCAATTGCCATACCCCGTCAATTGCCATACCCCGTCAATTGCCATACCCCGTCAATTGCCGGAGCGCTCAATTGCCATAGTCTGTCAATTGCCATACCCCGTCAAATGCCAGACCGGTGAATTGCCGGACCCCGTCAATTGCCATACCCCGTCAATTGCCATACCCCGTCAATTGCCGGAGCAGTGAATTGCCATACCCCAGCAATTGCCATACCCCAGCAATTGCTGAGGTCATCATTGCTTTGACGGGGAAATTGACGGGGTATGGCAATTCACTGCTCCGGAAATTGACGGGGTATGGCAATTGACGGGGTGTGGCAATTGACGGGTCCGACAATTCACGGGTTATGGCAATTGTCGGGGTACTGCAATTGCCGGGGTATGGCAATTGATGTGGTATGGCAATTCACCGGTCCGGCATTTGACGGGGTATGGCAATCGACAGACTTTGGACTTGGACTTGGACTTGGACTTGGACTTGGACTTGGACTTGGACTTGGACTAGAGGGTTTCTGTGTTTCGCGAGGGGGTGTCGTATACGTTAATGAGTGAGTAAGCTGTGTTGTGTACGTGGATTTCAGTGAGTAATACGTCTGATGTGGTGTTAAATTGTATCAGGCGGTGCGGGGTTGTGTTCCTAATGTATGTGCACTAGGGTGTGTCACGAAGGACCTTTTTTTGGAAATTCCACTTTGCTTAGTGAAATTATCGTGCAGATCACCTAAAAAAAACCTGTGGTCGAAACCAAATCGAAATCAAACAATAAACAAAATATGCGACAGGCCGATAAATAAACAAATTTGCCGGCCGCCCGGCGTTGAAGTCTCCAGTGATGGCGCTCCGTTGCGATTGGCATCTAACACCACGCGTCCGGCCACCGTCGGAGCGCCGCCGCGGCGCTGTGACGAAAAAGGCGGCAGTCGGTGCTGTGGATGACTGATGAATGGATTCTGGTGATGAAGCTCATTAATAAAACTCAATGAAAGTGTTTAGTGGGGTAAAAGGCTTTTGATAAGCACCAGTCGCTTAATAAGTTGCCTGGATATCTGACGCATGAAAGAAAGGTTCACGTTACGTCGCTTGTTCGTTCCATTTTCAATCAGTAGATCTATCGGCGTATAATGCTAATATTTTCACTTTTGAAAGCTTGAACATCTTCAAAATTCCTCGTCTGTTTACATCGAAGACCAATTAAATCATTCTGAGACACTTGATATCTTATTGTTATGACAAATAGACCAGGCGAAATCGGCATCATGCTCCGTTCCACTACAACCGAAGGAGACGGGCATACAGCGACGTCACCTTTTGTACGAGCGGCCACATTTTTTGTACGAACTATCATTTTATAACTGTACTACTTGTCTACATGCTCGACAGAAAACCCGACATGAAATCCTTTTTGCTGCTGAGCACTGGCATTGCTGACCTGTGTTTCAACTTCGCCACAATGTAACCGTGGCGGGCCTCTTCACCAATTACCTTCAAAGACGCCTCGGTCACCACTTTCACCATCCGTTCCACCGTCTGACTGTGCACGGGGTATGGCGGTACTTCGAGAGGACTCGCGATGATGTCTAGTAAGTCATCATCGGACAGTTGTTGCGTCAAGGGCGGCTCGGTTATCGCCTCATTACACCAATCAATCAGCTCCATGATGCTGTTTGCCCCCATATTCACTTTTGGAAGCTTGAACTTCCGCACTTCGTCAGTATCACTATCGACTTGAGTTCTGCGACACTGCTGGATTTGAGTGACCGCCCTTTCCCGTGTGGCTTGATCTTGGCCCGCTGCCATTGCTAGCAGTACTGCCTCAGGGTGACACCAGTAGCTGTTGCGCTGTATTACCGGCTGCACCATGGCCGCTATCTCAGGTCGCAAACTTTTGAGAATTTGCACGCTGTGCAGCGCATTGCCAGGACCGTCAGAACATTTCCAGTTCTTCTTGATGGAGAACCACATGGGAGTATAGTGGCACACGATGAACTCCGCTAGCATTCTCAGACTGTCTGATGGCTGTTCGGTTGATATGTAGAACCGGAGAATTCGCGCCGCCAGAGTCAGCCACCTGGAGTGGTTTAGTGGACCGATCTTCATTTTCGCAGTTCTGTCTGGACACTACGCGCCAGACTGTACAGAATAGCCTGATCTGAACTTAGGTCACTGAGAATCTCCTGCGTCATTTCTGAAACATTTCCGCTATCGATTGGCTCAAAATCGACCACTGGCAAGGTTTCTACTGCGCCTGCAGCAGCCCGGCCAATCAGCCCACTAAACGACTTAGGACCTGTTGTGACTCCATCTAACTGGCTAAATACTGCACGAAGATTAAGTTCATTTGCATGAAGTTGGCACACAAACCAGTGGACGGGGCGTTTTTGTCCGAGCTCAAACAAAC